>CAUDNR010000446.1:1561-49240 GCA_958430865.1 Entrophospora sp. SA101
ATTTAAATGTAAAGCAATGAATAACTAAGTAAATATACCTGTGTCCTTAATTGATTTCCCAAAGTTTCATATTTACCCTTTGGTATAAATTTAAATCTTTTACGGTTAAGCCTTTGTGGTGCAATGTTACCAGCTCTTGGGTCATAATAAGGATTTTGAGTAATGTCATTAATGTCTTCCGAGTTTTTTAAAGTTTTTGGTTCTTGTTTTACTGTTGCAGGAACTAAACGTTGATTTGCCTATTATTGTATTTTGTTGTTATTGTTAAGGTGAAAACAAAATGTCAAATTTTGTTCTATGATAAAAAACATAACAAAAAATTTTTTTGTGGTGTATATGCATTAAAAGAAACAAACACACAACTAAATTTATAAATCTATAAAACTTTTTCAACATACCTTGACAGTAGCAAAGTTTGGTTTTGGAATTAATGTTGATGCTTGTTTTAAATCCAATTTGCCACTTTGATCTAAAAGAAGAGCTGGATGTGCTTCGACTTTAAGACCACCTTTAGCTTTTGCTGAATCATCTGATTTCCCCGTTACAGTAGTTGAAGGCTGTAAAAAGGTAATGAATGAATGATAATATTAATTGATTATCATTAAAAAAAAAAATCATCCAACTGACTTTAATAATACCCAACAAATAAATTTAATTATTAAAAACATACCAAATAAGGATTGGCTCTTGCCATATTTATTTTAACTCTTTCTTTAGCTTCAAGAATTTTACGTTGAAGATCAGGATCATTTAACAATGATGCTGCAGTTGATGATGAAAATGATGATGATGATGCATTTGTAGTTGTTGCTGATTTATTTGTGGGTAAAGAAGTTGTAGCAAATGTTGAAATTGGTGATATTTTAGCAGGAATTGTTGTTGGTTTATTTAAAGGTTTAAAATTAGCTACCAATGCCTCTAAGTGTGCCTTTTTTTGTGCAATCATAGCTCTTATTTGATCGGAGTTTGGAGTAACATTTTGTGTAGGGTTAGATTCAGAAGGTGCAGGAAGGAAGCTTGGAACACTCTATAAACAAAGTTACCCAAAAGAAATATTTAGATATATAACAAAGAAAAAATTTAAAAAAGAAACCAAGCTTTATAATAAATGTTCCTATTAAAACTTACTGTACTAGTACTGATGACAAACATTTTTTTAAAAAAAGAAGCAAGTCACAGTATATTATTATAAAAGTTATAACAATGGTTGAAAATATTTTTACGGGAAAATGGAAGTTCTAATACCTCTTGAATTTTTTGATTTCTGGCTCATCGGTAGCTGCTTGTTCTTCTTCATCGCCCAAAAGATTTGTATTGCGAAGTCTTTTACGTTCCATTTTGTGAAAAGAATTTGGGAATTTTAAAAAAAAACTTTTTCGTATGTACTTAAATTTGTAATTTGTTGTACAAAACGTTGCATGTGAATTCGGAAAAAATTAATAGTAGTGAAATCAACTTTTGGGATGCTGAAAAAGGACATCTGCCCGCCCCCCGTCATTTTCAAGTTTGGCCCATTAATAGTAGAAAAATAGTACGGGCGTGATATGGTCGAAGCATCCCTTATACTTTTCTACAATTCATTGAAAAAAACGGATGGGTTTACTGTGCCATTACCACCCATCTCACTCCAAATCAACAGTGCCATTGTCTTATTAAATTGCGTTGTATATATTAATATTAATATTAAATCATCCTTCTCATTGCAGACTACAACATGTGAATACTATATCACAAAGAAAGTTCAGGAATCAATGTAATATAAGAATCTCTGCAGAATTTCAAATTAATTGTAGTCACCAACTTTAATTATGACCCAAAAAATAGAAAGTTTTTTTTATTGGATCTGGTTTTCTTTTTGAGACTTTTGCTCGTACTTATCGACTCACCATCCATTACTGTTAACTGAACCACTAAGAAAGTATTCTGCCCTAGTTTATCACGTAATTCAGCAAACTTTTGGAATTTTAGTAGAACAGCCGCAAGCACAACATACTTTATTGCCCTTTCGTATTCATTAAAGCCATTATATTCATTTTTATTCATATACATATAACCTATATATAAATTTTATCGCTTTGTAGGTTTTTTCTATTATTTGAATTATTTAAAGGTATAGTGTAAGTCTGGGAAGACAGACAATTGTGACAGGCCATATTAATATGAGAAATTCACAAATCCGAATTTGCATATGCCTGTTGATGCTGAGAAATTGAATGTTCATGAACCCCATAAATTAGAAAGTAAGGATTACGCATCTGCAGAAGAGTTTGAACCAGACATCCGATTGATGTTTGACAACTGTTACAAATTCAACGTCCTGGTAAACAATTTGATAAAAAGCAGAAAGACCAAATCTACAATTTTCTCCAGCCGTTTGTGAAAAATTAGGGTGTGAGAATCTGCTTCAAACAATTTATACAAATCAATTAATTTTTTCTTTCTGTTAAGCCAAACATTATCGTCTTAATTAATATAGAAATTCGGAAAAACCAAGACCAAAAACTTGCCACTACTAAAAAAAACGGAGAAACCTTGATCCCTGAAAAAGGTGGTTATGGGTTAGAAATTGAACCTATCAACTGCTAAACGAATTTATAATTTTGTAATGGCAAATGTTTCTGAGCCAAATTGTCGTAAAAAAAAAGTCAGGTATGGTTCTTTTTCTTTTTTTTTCAAAATTTCGTAATGTTCTTTACTATTCTAAAAAAGTAAGTTTTAATTAATTGTGTTATATTTATAATTTTTCCACGTTTTTTTTTTTAAGATTAATATTAAACATTAGATTATATATTTTTTTCAACTTTATGGATACATGTGATCACAAAAGATTCCTAAATTATTCTTAAAAATGATACAAAATTTGAAATGTGCAAACTTAATTCAAACTTCAAAAAAAATTTTTAACTACCGAATTATTAACCAATTTTTGAACACTATGACCCAAGAAAACCAAACTTCAACAACAGCTGGTAAACACTAATTCATCAATTTATCAATTCATCATCAATAATAATAATAATAATAATAATAATTAATTTTCTTTTTTCTAAAAAATAGTCAGCCTTCGTCCTATTGTGGTTTCAGGTCCTTCAGGTAAAGGAATTGTGGACAAAGAAAATAGATTACATAAATGGCATATATATAATATTAATTAATTGTTGAAATATATTTTTGTCATATAATTGATAAATAAAAAAGGGACGGGAAAATCTACATTATTAAAACGTCTTTTTGAAGAATATCCCAATAAATTTGGATTTAGTATATCACGTAAATTTTTCAACAAGAATGTTTTTCATCTGTTTCCATGACATCAATCAATGATTAATTTTGTTATAAATATTTATATTTAAATAGATACTACACGTTCACCTCGACCTGGAGAACAAAATGGTCGTGAATATCATTTTGTGCCCCGAGAAAAGTTTTTTGAATTGATTAAACAAAATAAATTTATAGAACATGCAGAATTTTCTGGGAATTTATATGGGACTAGTGTGGATGCTGTTAAAGCTGTGGCAGATCTAGGAAAAATTTGTATACTAGATATAGAATTACAAGTAAATATAATAACAATCTATAACATATATCCAATGAATTTACAATGTGTCCAAGAAACATAATTAATTAATTTTCTTCCTCATTTTATATTTTCAGGGTGTTAAATCTGTCAAGAAAACAGATTTGAATGCAAGATATTTATTTATTGCACCACCATCAATAGAAGTTCTTGAATCACGTCTTCGAAAACGTGGCACAGAAACAGAATCTTCCATCGAGGCACGTCTAAAAGCAGCCAAAGAAGAATTGGAATATGCAGACCTAGAAGGATCTCATGATTTCATTGTTGTCAATGATGATTTAAATACAGCTTATGAAAAATTTAAAAATTTTATCATAGAAAATAAATAAATTGATTGATTATTCTCTTAATTATTTAATAATTTATATATATTTTTTATTAGAATGTCATATTATATTTATATTCCATTGTACATCTATAATATCTGTAGATTGGCTTAGGTTTAGTAAAATGATAAATATAATGTGATTAATAATAATTTATGGAAAATTATTTTTAAAAACAAACCATTCAAGAAATCTTCAAAATCAATAGTTCCATTAAAATCTCCAATCCAAGATTATTAACTGGGAATCTTTGTGCCTATATTATAATTATCATTACGATAATAAACACTTTGATAAAATAATTATCCATTATCATTATCATTAACATTTACACCTTTGAAACAATATTCCGTTCTATAAGTTGCATGAAAGCCATAGTTCCTTCAATTTAACGTAAGTTTCAATTATTTTGCATTTCTTCCCACTAATAATGATAATTCGAATCATATTATATATATTCATCACAATTCAAGTCTATTTTCATTATTTTCATGTGGGAATTAGATTTTATGCGCCATGCATCTTACGCGTCTTAATACCACAAAAAAAAAAACTGTTGATCATAGATTATGACCAACACCCTAATATCAATAATGAATGAAATTGGAGATGAGAATGAGAAGTTAAATGTCGAATCTGACATAAAATTGGATTCTAGTATACATTTCCCAACTTGGAAGGATTTAAGCTTAGAAAGGGTGATCATAAAAATTTGAAAGTGATAACTTAAAGAAGTGGAATTAACCCATATCTAAATCACAAAGAACAAACTGTAGTTGGCATTTAAATCTTTCGTGTCCTATACATTTTATAATGAACATTTTGGACAACTTGCTTGATCCTTCTGCAAAAATGATATCGAATGGATGTGTGTAGATGGACGTTTAAAACCTCTCGCAATAAAACGGTGCATATTAAAATTCGTGTACATTGCTTATAAAATTAAAGACCCTTATTAATTTACCTATTTTTTTTTTTTAATTAAAAAATTGTAAATCGCAAATAGCAAAAAACTTGTTATTTTTCGATGTATACATGTGACTAATCTGATAACATTCATTATTCCCTATTTATGCAACATAAATTCAAAGTTCGGATCGTGGGCAATTAACAAAATTTTTGAATTGCGAACTTGAATTTATTATTCATTTTTTTTTTAATCAATATCTTATTTAACAAATAATACAATCCAGCCATTATATAAACACTAATAAGACTTGTGATCTGTAAATTAAAAAAAATTAGCATTGTGTTTTCCCAAACCGCTTAATTTGTGGAGAATTTGGAAATTCATTCATAAATGATAATATTTGTAGCAGTGGTGTAAGCAATCCTTTGTGACTTTTGAAATCTTCTGCCAATCCATTTACTTTCTCCTGTAAATACCAAAAGTTTTTTGTCACGATTCTCAAAAATTAATGGACATAGAAAATCTTATAATATCAAAAGTGAGAAAAATGCAGACCTCCAATGCCACAAAGTGACAGAATGTAGACTTGATCAATGGCATTAACGGTTTATCAATGGCCAATTTGGTAGCGTGAAAATTCCATGATCGGTATAATCCGCTAAACCTCAAGTCAATAAAAAAGGTTTATATAACATTTCCTGATGGTATACATATATACAAATTAGCTAATATATATAAAAAGTGCTGGTAGTTCATATATACACATATTTAGCAAAAGGGCAGCTTCGCCTGGCCCAACTTTCACATTTAGTTGTTCATTGACAGACTTCTTGGCCCTAAGTTTCAATTTGATACTGTCTTTCTTTCTTTGCAGTGGCGTGTATCCAAAAGGTTTAATAATTGGTTGGATTATCGAGATACGTATTAGTATGTGTTTGTTTTATTAGTGTAATTATCCCCGCCGATCCTTATTTAAAATCGGTGCAGATCACTCCTTTTTAAAAGAATCACGAATTAAAACCTCACACACATATACACGTGGGTATATATGACAGGAAAAATATTTGTAACCCACTAAAAAATTTATTTGGAATTGATCAACAAATTATTTTGGAAAGATTTTCAAAAAGTTTATTATTGAAAATTAAAAAATTAAATAATATGAATTAATGAATGAATATGTGAATTAATAATATGAATGAGTGATGAAAAAGGAGAAGTATGAATATGTTTATAGTATTTTCTAATGATAATATATATTAATGATAATGAAAATGAAATTAAAATTACACATAATATATAATATAAATATTAATAAATTATATTTAATCTTTAGATAAAGTTAAACAAGTCCATCCTACAACCAAAGTCCCAGGTGGGTTAGTGCCCGCTCTATTTATAATATCAGCTATGGTAGCTAATGTTCCGTGAATGACTCTTTGATCTTTGCAACTTGCCTTCTCAATGACAGCACAAGGACACTCGGGCGGATATTTTCCATCATTAATCAAATCAGTAATTAATTGTTTAATTCTATGAATAGCCATTAAGAAAACAGTTGTTCTACATGAATTATATATAGGAATGTCAGGAAGAGAATTTTTACGTCCAGTTCCTGTACATATCAACAATTGAGATGCAACTCCTCTATGAGTGACAGGGATGTTGGCATATAATGGAGCGGACAAACAAGAAGAAATACCAGGGATAACATTAGGAATGTAACCATGAGATTTAAAGAATAGAAATTCCTCGCCACCACGACCAAACAAAAATGGATCTATAATAAAAAAATTAGAGCAGAAAGAATAATTCAAATAATAAATAAATAAATAAATAAAATAATAATATTATAGTATATTATATTATAGTAATAATACTTACCACCCTGTTTTAATCTAACAACATGTCTTCCATTATTTAAAGCTTGTAAAATTGTTTGATTTATTTCTTCTTGAATTGCATCAGCATTTGCACAAAATTTCCTAGTTGCGACTATTAATTCAGTGTCTGAAGGAACCAATTTTAAAACCTCCTCTGGAATTAATTTGTCAGCTAACACCAAATCAGCTTCTTGAATAGCATTACAGGCTGCCTGTGTTAATAAATGAGGATTACCAGGACCCGCACCAACAAGTTGAATTCTACCACATTTTTTATTCGATCTTGGCCCTGATATTGATCTTATATTATTATTATTATTATCAATTGTATGAATTTTTTCATTCGAATTCAATTCTTCCGTATTTTTAATAATAGTGTTATAATTACTATTTAAATATTCAACTAATTCATAAAGTAGAAATTCTTTTGCTGTCTCAATAATCTCCATAATCTTTATGCTATCTAGATTTCTGATAGATATTGAACCAGTGTACATGTATCTATTTGTTTTGAAAAGGTAATAATGATGTTGATATTCATATCAATAAGTAATTCCTTAATTATTATCTTTTTAAAATATTAAAATAAATAAAAAGAAATATGTTTTACAAGCTTACTTTAATATAATCTCAAATGTTAAAGGTGAAATATAAGGTTTCTCCACATAATTCCAATTGCCATCTCTCATAAAATTATTTTCACTTTTAAATAAATTACGAAAATGAGGGGAGACAGCTTTCAAAATGAGAGAATGAGCTTTAAAAAGTTTTGTGTCTTGTCCATCACCTACTCTGATAATGGTATTATATTCATTATCGTCATCATTATCAACGTCTTGAATTAGTTGACCAATTTTATTAGAAAATGTTGTCAATAAATTATTTGTTGTCATTTTTTCAATTAAAATATTAAAATTTTTATTTTATTATATTATGTATGTTATGGAATAAAAAAAAATTTTTTTTGATTTAAGCACATTTTTATATGAAAATTTGACTAATGATAATCTTATCGTCAATCATAAAAACAAACAAATATGCCATGTTAACTATCTATTCAGTGAAACATCAACAAAAATGCAAGATAACAGAATTATTTATTATCGGATTAAAAAAAAACAAGTTAATCAAAATAATAAATTTTTTTTAAAAATTGTTGGACATCACCACTTACTTGTCCAGGTAAAGTCTCATAATTTTCTAACAAATTAATTGCACCAACTCTTAATCCGACAATAAAATCACCTGACTGGAACCTTACTCGGAATAAATGGAGATGTTTCTTAGAAAATCCACCAGTAACTATGTATGGCAAGTCAAAATGGACAAAAGGTCGTTTGAATTAAATGCTAGAAATTTTCATGTAGCAATAAGAAAACTGCATACATGATGGCGAAATAGTAATAGGTTTATTTCGAAATTAAAATCAACTAATACTAATACTAATACTAAATTCAAATTCTAAAATTAAAAAAAATATATTGCTTTTAAATTATGCCAAGCAATTCTGATTCTCAAAGTCTTTATTTGCCAAATTCTAAGAGTGCTGGAAGACTTCCTGTTATTTTTTGGACACATTTTAATAAAGGTACAGAAAGAAAAACTACTTTAAATTGCATTTTATCAATGATGAATTTAGGTGAAATAATATATACATATGTATATTAGGAATTGAAGATATTGTGAATTTAAATGATCCAATTTTTGATAGTGAAAATACTATCAAAGAATTGAAACAATGAATTATGTAGCTGAAGATATTTGTTGAAGAATTTTTAGTAGGATTGGAAGACATATAATTAATATGATTTAAAAATAAAGTCATTTGATTTGTTATTTGATTTCATGTAAATTTTGACTTTGAATTAAATTACAATTTTGATTTGAATTTTGATTTTGGATTTTGCTAGAGACCTTTCGGTTTCGACAACTTGAGTAATTTTTTCGAAAATTTTCGAATTTTATTAAATGAATTTCGCCATCATGTATGAGAACCACTTTCTCTTTTCCAAAATCATCTTCGACTTGGTTGAGGTTGTATTACGAGTATTATTGGCAACAATATATTTCTTGGCTCATAAATGCGGCTACATCTGTAAGCAAATTTTCCTCTTCTGATTATTGTTTTATCATTAGGATCAAGTTCCATTCTAAACTCCAAAGCCTTGTCTTTGCTATATAGATAAATGAAATGTCCAACCCGATCCCAATTGTCAAATTCTTGATATATTTGTATATTGATTTTGAGTGTCAATATTCAATCTTTAAAAAATTAATAAAAGTGTTTGTAAAATAAAAAAAGAAAAATGTAAAAAAAGATGCATAAAATTAAAAAAAAAATCATAGAATCTATATTTTCAGGATTATTTACAAAATATCCGTTTGTGTCAATGTGTACATTTTAATTTTTGTAAGCGGTAGCTAAAGTCGTTGATTAACAGAGGTAGCATCACCAACATTGATTGTAAAAAATAGGTTTACGTGTACAGTTCACCCTCTATGACGACATACGTGTAATTTGTTCTTTATAGAGAGAATATTTAATGAATCGAGGACAAAATTGAAGTTCATTATAAAGAGAGTAGATTTATGCGTATTTGTAAAAAATTTTTTAATATTAATTATTAAATTTCGAAATGTCACAAAATTTAATATTAAAAACTTAAAATTAAATTCTTGAATTTTATTGGATAACTTATTTACACTGTATCAAGGAAGTTTAATGTTATCACGTGACTATTAGAGTTAAGAGTTGGTGCACCCACCATAAAAACAACAAAAATTTTTAAACTTTAGCAAAATGGTTACCGCCAAAAGAAAAAGCCTCAAAAAAAACAATAATAATGCTATCACTAACGATGATAAGAATAAACTTATCGCTGAAGAATTTAAATCGTCTGATTCAGAACAAAGTGTAACTACAACAAGTCCAACAACAACTCCTCGTACCAGAAGTCGTCAAACTCCAACGCGTACTTCTCCAAGGAAAATTCGTAAATCCACGCCTACTCCTTTCACCTATTCTCATTCAAATGTCTTCAAAAAACATTATATTGAAAATATCCCGATCATTGAAACTACCATAAGATTTGAAGAGGATGAGTACGATGTTTGGCGTCGTCTAGATACTGACGAAATTAATCTCCACTACTTGTTACGTGTCAGATATCCTACTGATAATGATGTAGATGAGTGGAAACGTGAACTTGAGAAGCTGAAAAAAGAATTTTCTAAATATAATATTGTTGAAGAGGGTTGGTTCTATGGTATTTGGTAAGTTCATATTGATCAAGAAACAAATGCTTGAGAAATATTATGAAATTTTAATATTGATCAATTTCTCTATACATTCATTATTTATAAAATTATTAGGGTATCACTTGATACAGGTAAATAAACTATATAATATATAAATAAGTATTATGTATTTATGGATATTTTTTACTTATAAAATAAATTAGCACGCGATGTTGCTGTGAGATATGGAATTTATGATCTTGTTTCTGTGTTGTTTGAATATGATGATATGTGGTATGAAAGCCCAAGAATAAAGGTAATTTGAAAAATATGTATATTTATACACATGCATCTACTACACATATTTAATACAATGCCAATATATTAATTATTTTACAATATATATAATAATCGTAATGATCCCAAGAAAAAAAGCACATTTGATGCTGCATCTAGTGATGGGACTGAGTCAATCAATGGTTCAAATGCAGAAAACATATTTTATAACGATGAACCTTCTTACAGAGAACCTAAAGGAAAGGCTGTTGTTCAAACCTCCACCACCACAAGTGAATCAAACCATAGCCATAACAAGAATAGTTTAGTTGATCGTGACGATGATGATGATGGAATCTCACCATCAGTCGATATCAAGAAGAAAAAAACACAACTTCAATCTACTAATCGCGTCCATCATTGTTCAGTACCAACTGACAATGATGTTGACGCTTCTTCCTCTAAGGACATCCGAGATGAAACGGCTGAAACAAAGACTCTGAAAAGGAAACGGGATGATATCGAAATCAAATCTAGTGCAAAAAGATGTGCTCTCTGGACTGGAATCGGTGCTGCGGTTGGTGCTGGTGTGGCTGCTGCTGCTATTAACACTTTTGGGGCCGGGATATTGGATCTATTAAATTAATGGTTTAAGAATCGTCAATAAATTTTTAGAAAATCATTGGTCGCTACTACTAATTCTTATTGAACAAAAAAAAATTAGTGTTTTTGAACATTATTTGATACTTCTTTAATACGTATATATCTACTTTTATGATTAATCCAACTTTTAGATAAATATATATATTTAGACAAGGGTTTAAGTTATCATTAAAGGATAACATTATTAAAAAATATATAATTTTCATGCTTATTTTTTATCATTCTTTTTATTTTCTTTCATCTCATCCACTATCATCATCATCATCATTTTTTAATGTGTATATAGATAATCATAAATGCTTCTATATGTAAATATATTCCATGTTATATTTTTATCCTAATACAAAAATTGATTTTTTGATCGATTATTAATATGGTAATTGTTTCATGCACTAACCTGCCACATTAATTGAAGACATTTGTTGTAAATTTCGTTGTAAACCATAACAAGTTACAAGGTAATTAAAAAAAAATCTAAAGTTTGGAAGATGATGCTTTGATTGAAGAATGAAATGTTTAACATTATCATCATATTACTTTAACTATTATTAATAATCATCAAACTTCAAGAAAAATAGTTTACCAAAAAAGAATCTCTTCTGCTCGTGGAATTAATCGCATTGTGTATTGCTCTAATTTTTTTAATCGATCATTCTGGAAGTTTATAATATGAATTCTATGAATGGATGAGATATAAATATTTTTATTTTGTAGGGCTGGAGAAAAATTATCTGCAAATTACAGATTGAATTTTATTATATGATTGAGAATTTTTATTATCACTTGGTTTGTGAAAAGTAAAATTTATATATATTCCAAATTATTGCTATTAAAAATAATTTTGATTTTTTTTTTTTAATTAATCAAGCAATTATACTTTTTAAAGCAATCAGCATACAAACAGCTCCTAAACAAAAAAATTAAGATCATCTGTTAATAAATTGTATGTATATATTTGCATAATATCAATAAAATGAAAACCATATGAGTACCACAAGGAATTTTTTTTAAAGGTTATTTAGCACTTGTATACTTTGTTACAGCCTTAGTTCCTTCAGAAACAGCATGTTTTGCTAATTCTCCCGGAAGGATAAGCCTGACTGCAGTTTGAATCTCTCGTGAAGAAATTGTGGATCTTTTATTGTAAGTAGCAAGTTTTGAAGCTTCTGCTGCAATACGTTCAAAAATATCATTCACAAATGAGTTCATAATAGACATTGCTTTGTTTGAGATGCCAGTCTCGGGATGGACTTGTTTTAACACTTTATAGATATAACTAGAATATGTTTCTTTTCGAGCCTTTTTTCTTTTGACTTTATTATCAGTTGTTGCTGTTGCAGCTGTTTTTTTCTTTTCTCCTGAAGCTGCAGTTGTTATTGGAGCTTTTGAAGCTGGTTTTTTTTCTGATTTTGGAGGCATATTTACTAATTATTAGATAACTTTTTTTGTTAAAATAATTGTTAATCAAAAGATTACTGTATCACAAAAAAAAATTCAATGATTGAAGAAAATATTTTAAAACTTGATACGCTACCACCAGAAATTATTATTGCAATATGTCGAAAATTATCACTATTGGATAAATGTAGTGTAAGTAAAGTTTGTAAATGTTTTCAAAGGATAATTTACAATAACTTAGAATTTTGGAGATTTCTCGATTTATCACCATTTAGTGAGAATCTCACAAACCAACATTTGTTTAATATATTAAGAACAAGATGGAAGTCAAATATAAAAGGTCAACGTTTAGATTTAAGTGGGTGTCAATTAATTAATTCTTATGCACTTGAGAAATTAGCAGCAATGTATTCGGATTTTCAAGGAATCCATTTAAATAATGAACCACGTTATGATACATGGATTTCAGATGATGATGGTTATAATGATAATGAATACAATGATAAATGGTTAAAATTAAAGTATTATCATAAAAGTCCTACCTTCACAAAAGCTGGTAGACCAGGATTATATCAAAAATGGCGAGTTTCACATTCATCACTATCATCAAAAACACAACCATGGATCATCGGTGATAAATCAATTCAATTAATTATACAAAAATCTTATAAAACCTTAAGTCATCTATCACTTGGAAATCAAAAACTTCGTCATGAAACTGCTACTGCAATTGCATCTTGTTCGCAATTACTTTATTTAGATTTATGTGGTACAGATTTAAATGATGCCTCTTTACAAGACATTTTGACAAAAACTAATAAACTTGAATCTTTAAAATTGTTAGATATAGAGTTGACACCGATGACTTTAATGATAATAAGACTTTTGAAAAATTTACGGTTATTGCATATAAGTGGACTTAATAAAAAAAATTTAAATTCAAGATCAATATCTGACACGTTAAAGAATTTATCGAATTTGCAAAATTTTAGAATGAATCAAACAATGATTGGTGAAGTTGACCGAGTGATTATAGAAGGGCTTTCGTGGGTATTTTGTGACGGACCAGTAGAAACATTTAATGTCATGTTAGAGAATAATCGTAATAACAATAATGGCACATCGGTAAAACAAAACAGAACTTCACTACGTTATCTTGATCTTTCACCTAAACTTGATATTTATCCAAGAAGTCAAGAAAGTCATGTTCAAATAGAACATTATATAACAATTAGCAATTCATCATTATGGTCATTATCTGTTAACCATCCTTTTTTGGTTTCTTTAAGGATATTTAATGCTTATGCTATAAGTGCAGAAGGAATTGATGTATTGTTATCAAATCTTCATTATTTGGAATATTTGGAATTGAGAAGATGGCGTGGTATGGATTTAGATCCAATCAATAGATTGACACCATCTTATTGTCCAAAATTAAAAGAGATTGTATTACACGGCATTGAAATATCGGATTTTGACGAATGGATAAAAGTTGTTGAAATTGATCAAAAAAATGATGACGACTCCATTACTAAAATAAATTATGTTGGATTTCGAAATTTGGAGGTATTGGATTTGACTGATATTTCTGGTTATTGTGATAAACATTTTGATTTTATGGTGGTACAATGTTCAAAACTTCATAAAGTAAGACTATTAAAAACTGGTGTTAAAGATCTTGATGAAATAGTTAAAAAAAGAAAAAGGATTATTATAAACAACGATTCCGGGTGGATGGACATTTTACATAGCTATAATTAGTCGGACTTATGTAGTAATAAATGTGCATTACATGATTGTTTTATTATAAATTCAGTCGTTTTATTATTTATTTACTTTTTTTTATTGCGCGAGAAAAATTTTGAATTATGAATTTTTCAATTGAGAAAAAGATAAGACAAGACAGATCAAACAAACATCATCTAATTCAATAAAGTTATTAAACAAAATCCCACTTGAATATATTGCGGATCCTGCAAGACACGAAGAAGCAGAAATGGGTTGAATGGTGGGTTGAATGATAATGGGACCATCCACATCATCCGGGATTTAAAAATAAAGCAGAAAACGATAGAAATGGTAAAAGTGATAATTTATTAAGGTTACCATCTGGTGCAATATCAAAGGAGCCAAATTTGATCCGATCGTACCAGATGATATAATCTTATTGGTGGACATCATCAACAGCATAGTCATGAACTTCATCCTGTTGCAGGACAAAATCCTGGTGAATTGTTACCACTAAGACAAGAACACTCCATACCTCAAACTACAAAACCCATTTACAATGACACAAACCAAACAGAAGATTATTACTATAAGCGATAGTCACCATCTTGAAAGTAACAGAAAAGAATTTGGTCCACCAGGTGGTAGAAATTTGGATGGTGGTTTTGGTGATGGTGGTAGGTTTAGAGTTTTTAAATGGTTTTAAATTTTATCATAAAGTAGTATTGAGGAAAAATTGCAGATAAATTGTTATTTCACGTATATAATTTTAATTAGTTTTTTTTTCAATATAATTTCTTTTTTTTTCTCATTAAATTAATAGTAAATAATGAATAGTGATAATGAAAAAATTAGGAGATCACCATATTAGGATTTCTTCCCATTAATATTTCATAGACCCTTTTTGAAATTGATTTATTAATGTATCTACCTCTTTGTCCCAACCAAATACCTGAAATCTTTAATAGAGAATATTTTTTAACATTTATTTGTTTAATTAAATATTGTTGATTATAATAATAGTAATACCTCTATACTTGTTAACAATTTTTCGGCTTCTTCTTTATCTTTACATCGTTTATATGCATAATACAATGACTTGATTGTTGGATACTTATTAACAATTCCTTTTGCTACAGAAGGGGCAACAAATTGTATTTCCTGCAACATACGTAACCATGTATCACCAGCATCAACTCCAGTTCGAATTTGACCTTCAATCAAAAAGTTCAAATTTCCATTTCGATTCCTAACATTCATATATATGTGGTTATTTATAATATTATAACGGGAAAAAAAGCTCAAAAAAGTCTACTTACTTGTAAGGAATTGTTGAGATGTCTACTGAGAATAAACCTATAGTTTCAACTGTATCACTTATATCTTTTGTGTGAACAATGGAACATTTCCCAATAATTTGAAGCCAGATCAATTCTTCTTCAATTTTTTCAGGATCAGGTCCCAAATTATTATTATTGGCTGGCTGTTTTTTCTTGTGCCTTTGAATTTCGTTTGTTTCTTGATCTTCTTCTTGATTTTCATTAATTTTTGCACGAACTGCATTAGTAAAATTACGATTGTGATGTAATCTTTTCTTTCTGCAATATTCTTCAAAACCTTCTATTAAAATAATCAACTTTTTATTAGTAAATGCATTTTTCAAATTTTGTAGATAATCTTTCATGGAATTTTGCCCAATGATCTTGCCCAGTTCTGAAATTGGAAGATAAACCATTAAATAAACATCATCATGAATTTTTTCAGGTACTGGCATGAAAGCATCAAGTTCATCATCCCATTCTGCGCTAACTTTTCTTCTCCATTTAATGATCTTTGAAATATTGTGTTGAATTGTATTAATTGTTATAAATTTTGATTCTAAATTAGATTGTATCAAAGAACCAAAAGTTCCTTCCATTAAAGAAGCTTCAATATCGGCAATCAATTCTCGCGTCATATCAAATTTTTCAAATTTTTTTTTGTTAATTTGTTGAATTTGCTTGACTCTTTGTTTTTCTGCTTTTTTTTCCAACTATCATAAAAAAAAATTTTTTTTTAATTAAAAAATTAAGAAAATATTGTTTGAACAAAATCTATTCAAAAAATTTACTTTTTTACGTTGACGTTCTAGTTTTTCTTCTACTTTAGCTAGCTGTAATCAATGGTTGTGTTAAAATCATATTATTATATTTAATAACAAAATATATATCAAGGGTTTTTAAATTAATTTTTACCCTTTCAATCGAAATAGTTCTTTTAAATGATTTTTTCGAGCCTTCTTTCTGATTTTTTTTAATAATAGAGTCGTCGTCGTCGTCGTCATCATCATCATCCTCACTACCACCATCTATTTCTATGATTTTTCTTTTTTGCTAAATTAGAGATATGTTAAAATTTTTTTTGAGATGCATGCGTGCATATTAATTTATATTTATATCTATCTACTTACTTTTTGTTTATTCTTATCATTGTTATCAACTTTTCGCGCACTTTCAAAGAACTTAATTTATGTATATATGAAATTTAAAAATTTATTTAATAAAATTATCTTTCAAAAAAAAAAAATTTTGTTACTTTACAGTTCCACCAAGAGTTTGATGAATTGTTCTTTCGACATTATTTATTATTTCCAAATCCAAAATAATATCTTTACAACATTCTGAACCGTATACTATTTCAACTTCGCGAGTCATTTCTTGTAATTTATCACTTTTTTGAAACTTATTGTCATCCATTTAATTAAAAATTATAACGATTTACTTGTTGTATTTGTTAATTTTGTCAGCGAAGATTTTTTTAGATTATCAAATGCGATTTTCGTGTAACAAAAATATAAGCTCGATTTTTAAATCTAGATTTTATTATTATATTTTTACAATAAGCAATTACATAATAATATCATGGTAAATTGAACTTTAACGCTAGTATTATTCCTTTTCCCCTTAATAACTAATAATTTAATTAACCTTCGGCGCGATATAGCCATTTTTGTCTTTTATTAATGGGCAAAATACCATTCAAAACATTCATTTCCACTTTATTAGATTTGCTTCCCCATAGCCTTGCTGGATATTTCCTTTTTTTCTCAATAAAATTATTCCAATAATATTCGTTTTCAATAATTGGTATTCCATTTGCAATAATTGAATTCATCAATTGACCACATTCTCCACAAAAAAGCTTTGGTTCGCCATTACTATTATCTCGTAAACTGGTTTTTTCACCACAATGTGAACAAGTTTTTGCTCTTGTAGTTGGAGCACGTTCTGTGGTGGTAATAGGTGTAGCAGCAGCAGCAGAAGTAGAAGACATCGCTGTTGATGATATATGTGACAATTTATCATTTTGGGTTTGATTATCTTTTGTTGATTTATTTTGAATGGATAAATTTGTATTTGAGTTTTGAATAGATGTGAAGAGATGTTTATTTGCCAATGATGAGGTATTAGTTGTTTGTTGTTTACTAACATTTGATGAGGTTTTAATTTTTGTCGATTTTGAATTACGTGAATTTGATGTGCTTGATGGTCCAATATTCTAATAATATTAATGATTGATATTGGTATTTATTTATTTATTATTTGATTGAAATAATTATCATAGACATAAAAGCTTACTCTTTTATGTGAACCTGGAATATTTTCTTTTTTAATAATTGATCCAACGTTATCTTTTTTAGAAGGAACATTTGCCTCCTTTTTATTCAAATTGTTTGATTCTGTAAATGCTAGTTAAATTAGAATAGCAATAATTTTTTGGACATTAAACTCAACTGGCTATTGCAAGATTTATAGTTTATGAGAAATTATATATATAATATATATATAGTACAAACCATTGCTAAAGCTTTCCTTTCGTATATGCTTTTTATGTGTGTAAAGATTTTTTTCTGTGACAATGAGCTTATCTTCATCTGTATTGTATGTATTATCTGACTCATGATTATTGTCACTACCAATAATTCCTGTTGATGCTGATGACACCAAGACATCCTCATTACGAAGCCATTTGAAAGTTGTTGGGATACATCCTTTTTCAAAGTATTGAGTTGCCAGTTCTACCGCTTTATCTTTTAAAAATTTTTCAGCATTTATTCCTTCTTTATACTCAGTATATGGAGGAAGGTTTGGATCAAACGGCCTTTGATCTTTTTCAGCCACAACAGAATAAGAGCCATCCTCAAAATAACAAACTAGATTTTCTCCTTCACCAGGATATTGCACATCATAGT
This sequence comes from Entrophospora sp. SA101, assembly GCA_958430865.1. Lineage (NCBI taxonomy): Eukaryota > Fungi > Glomeromycota > Glomeromycetes > Entrophosporales > Entrophosporaceae > Entrophospora > Entrophospora sp. SA101. The sequence goes on from CAUDNR010000446.1 coordinate 19,797, forward strand.
CCATTTTTTGTTTAAAAATTTCTATCTCCTTGTTTGGAACTACCTTTGAGAATGTCAAAAACCATTTTTTTTTTTTAAATTAATTTTCTTTTTTAGAGGATGTTAATGTCAAATCACAAATGCCCTAAAACTAACCAAAGCTGGCCACCAATAAGAAGCTGAGGGATCATCAGGATCAACAAATACAACTTTTTTTCTCATATATTTTGGTTCTATTACGCGTTTATGAGCAAATTTGCTTTCCATTTTTAATTACAAAAATTTACTTTATATTTTTGTTCAAAGTTGAGATCTAATTATTATTTATTATTATTATTATTTACAGGACATTTGTCACTCATATAAAATTTTAGTGATCGACATACATTGAAATAATGAAAAAACCAATTTGAAATGTTACATTAATTTTTTATATTGTGCAACGTAACTTGGCAAACATCCTGGCAATAAAAAGTAAGTGATAAACTGGATCTTCCATTGTAGGATTTTTTCTCCTCTACACCAGAATACGTCTAACTCGCTATTATTTAACCTTTTGCAAATTGACGTTTTCAAATATATTCCCGATGTGGGATTTTTTTAAGTGAATAAATTTTTGTATTTTTTTTTCGGTCACAGGGGCGTGGTAAGAGTTTTCCATTTTATGTGATACAAACTATTGTTGAAAGATTTACAGAAAAAAAATAAATGGATCAAGAGACAGCAAAGGCATTGTTCGAAAAAGGAGCCTTTTTATTATTTTTAAATGCTCCAAAATGTCTAGAGGTCCGTAAGTTATTTTCGATTGTTGTTATTTAGATGAACATTATAACAATAATAAATCTAAGATTACAATTTTAATTATTAAAGTTTGGTATTGATCATAATTCATGGAAAACAGGCCCAAAGTTTATGGGAGTAAAACTTATTCCTCCTGGTTTACATTTTGTTTATTACAGGTAGTTTAGCTGTTCTCCTTTTCAATACTTAATTATTACTATAGATTAAATTTAAGTTGTTACTAGTTTACCAAATGATATAAAAGTTACGAAATTTGAAAATTTTTTATATGCCTATGTTAATTATGTTTTATGTACAATTATTTCAAAATAAAACTTGATCATTCATATATATTTTTTCACTAACATTAATTTATTTTATATCTTTAGTACATCTGACAAGTCGGGAAGTTCTGGATTAAGATCTGGGTTTTTTAAATTTTATGAATATAAAGAGGTAGATATTTGCAAATTGTTTTAATTTATGAGAACAATTAACATTCCAATTATATTTTTAAATAATTTGATTGGATTTAATAATTAATTGATAGGTTTTTATTGTAGAATGGGATTATATCATAGAAGACATTAAATTTGAAGATGAACTTGATAACGATCAAAATGAAAGATTAAAATCAGGTGATTTATCTGGTTAACAAATTAATTAGCCAATTAATTAATAATTTGACTGATAGATCAATCAATCAATCAACTGATCAACCGATCAATATTATTATTAAATATTAGATATGCGACAATTTGATGAGTATTTAGGAGCATATCCTCTTGTGCCGCCAACAAATTGGCAAAAATGGAGAAATTTAACAAACTATATCACACCTCGACTTATTTCTATGATACTGACAAATAAAGGGAGAGTCACTAATACTGCATCATCAACTGTTGACGAAGAAGAATTACAGCAAATTGATAATATTTCACGATTTGAAAAAGAAAATGATAAAATATTATTTACAAAAATAGATTTTAAAAGAAGTTGGAGGCCTGGTGCAGTTGGAATGGAAGTGACTAAATATAGTCAGGATAAAAGTTGGTTGTTAATTAACCTTTTACAAAAAGTTTATAATAATGGTGAGATATAGCTATTATTGATCTTTTTTAATTATAAACTTGGTTTTTTTTATTTAAATGACTAAACATTAATATATACGTTTATATATGTGTGTGTGTGTGTGTGTGTGTGTGTGTGTGTGTGTGTGTGTGTGTGTATGTATGTTTAAAAGATTATAAAGAAGTTTTGGGAGAACTTCAACTTTCTTTTGTTTGTCTACTTATGGCACAAAATTATGCAGGACTTATTCAATGGAAAAACATTGTACAATTGATTTGTTCATCCAAGGAGGCACTTGAAACTTATGCCGAAACATTTTATAATGAATTTTTTGGTAATAAATGAATATATAAATACAAGTATATATATATTACCAATAGCTAATATTTTTAATTTATTTGTTTTTGGGACAAATTAGATGTAATTCAATTTCAACTTGAAGAATGTCCAAATGATTTTTTTGAAGATTTGACATATGAAAACAATTTTTTAATTCACGCTATTAAGGTTTTAATAACATTTCTTTAAATATTAAATTTTTTTTTTTTAAAAAACTTAATAACCATCATTAATTTCTTTATTTTATTTATTTATTTTTCTTAAAAAAATTATATATGTATAATAATTAGACATTGCATTCTAACATTATTGATATAGCAAATACCATGGAATTAAATTCATTACAAAGGCCAAAAAAACTCCATGCATTAAAAAGACGTTTGGAAAAATTTAGAGGATTTGTTAATAAAAAATTTAATTGGGATATAGTTAAATATAAAAACGAGGGTGGGATTGAGTATGAAAATTATGAAGAGTATACCGAGGAAGGAGAGTATGCACCAGTAGTAGTGGAACTACCATAATATAAATATTAGCATTTTATTTTACAAAATATATAGATATAATTGATTATTTGAACATTACTTTTTTTTAATGTTATTTATATTATTATCATTTCTGCTTTCTATTATATATAAATAACTAGTCATTTATAAATGTATTTCCATTTATAACATCAAACAAAGTCACAATTGTATATTATAGTTATGAATGTAGTTTTCGTGATGATTTTGAATGTGATAAGCAAACATTAGTATTAATAATCTGCTAACACTGTTTTAAATTCCTTTACCATCCAATAATTGTCACCAGTATTTGCTTCAGAATACCTTTAGTGAACCAGATTATGATAAAAAATTACTATGATATAACCCGAAATGACACAATCGGGATTGCGAAATTGGCCAAGTAATATAAAAAAATATAAACGAATGAAATAAATCGCCACAAGTGAATAAAGGAACTTTATAAAAGCCTTTATAGTTAGTTACCTGGTACCATTAAATATGCTTACAGATTCGCCATAGCTTCCCAGGTACAAGAAAGAGACAGTAATCGAGAACCAAAGCAAATAAATTCATAAGCTTTTTAATTGACGAGTACTGAATTATTGTGAATTAACTGACAAGAGTAGATAGCCCAAAAAACATGCCATACATGTTAAATAATAGGCGTTTAACTGAAATGTTGTCTTGAAATATCACCGTTTAACAAGAATTAAAAAAACTGTAAAACATTATCATTCCAAATATTGTACATATAATGGATAATTTGTAGTGGAAATTCATCAATTCTTTCTTTTATTATTAAATCTATCTAATAACTCTTACTTAAAGATTTGACCAGAAACATAACTTGTCCATTCCGCAGGCTATTCATTCATTCGAAAAATATGTTAATACTAATTTGCCCAGTATAGCGGTTGTGGCACAATTTCAAATTTTTTTTGGGTAACCTCTTTGAATAATTCTGTAGCTAGAGAGACCTAACTATAGGCTCCTCCAAAAAAATAACAAAGATAACGTCCAGTCTAACCATCTAATCTAAAAATCTTTATATAAAGTGTGTGAATGATTTTAAAGCAACTTGGACGAAAAACTAATTAGTTGATCTCATGTCAAGAGTTGAATATAAGTTGGTGAAAGTTGTAGCATTATGATTACCTTGAATCAACTAGCATCTTTCGTAAAAAAGAATAAAGTATATAAACTTTTTCTTCCATATGGTACAAGAAATGTTTATAATTATGATTATTAAAGGAACTTTAGAATGTTAATATTAATATTGTGAGGTCGGAGTAGAGATTGTCACCGTTAATATTGACCAGTTAACGCGACTAAAGTCGATCATCATACTAATTTTTTTTTTTTAATAAATTTTTAATAATAATAATGATCGCGTTAAATTGTAAATATTTGATTATGCATTATTTTAGATAAATAAACGTGGTTTCAAGACAATAAAAAAAAAAATGATGATGGCCGCGTAACAATTCTTTCTGATCATTTACCATAGATCCCTTTTTTTTGGAAAGAAAAATTTTTAATTTTTATATACAATAAATATCCGACCATCTGACGATCATTTTAATAATTGGGAAACTTATACCTCACGCAGTTCAAAATTTTATTAATCAAACCGGGACTGGTGCATTAAGTAAACATGTTTTTAAAGTCAATTTGAATATAAACTTAAAGTTTCGTCGAGTTTGCATTATTAATAAATTTAGGATGAAAATTTTAAATTAGGCAAAAAATTTCGTGGTTTTTATGAAAACTTTGAGCTTAGTAAAAAGGTTCAAAACTCTGTTGAATCATGAATTATGTCATTAAGTAAGTCCACTTAAAATACCTTGAATTATAAATGGTTAAAATTTGAGAAAATTTGATCAAGTATAGACAACGAAACGTAAAGCCTTAAAATTTGCATTTTGTCAACTTTATTAAGTGTTTTATATGATAAAATTACGGGGTGGTCGGATACTTTTTTAAACCCTTTTCATAAACTAATTTATGCTGACACCGTATTGTAAATATATGTAATCTGTTATGTTAAACACGTTTTATTAAGGTAATAATATACATTACAACAAAAAAATTTGACCTTTTATTACATGTAAAAATTCAATCGGAAATTTTCTTTTTTGGATGATTTGTTAAATATTTCCATTAATACCATACCGAACTGTTTGAAATTTTCGTAATATAGAGTTTTGATATCAAATATGAGTTTACTTAGTATAGCAGAAAAGGTTTTATTTAAGAAAACGTACTTTATTTAGCAAGTATTTTTTCATTTGACGTTACACAGCACAAGTGGTCGGATATTTTTTGTAGGGGAGTGTATTACTATTCCATCCATTACTGAAAGTCATCTGGTGTTCATAATTCTTTTTGGATATTTGAATATTCAAAAAAGACGATTGATTGATGAACGGAAGCACTACCCCGCCCGACGTATCTAATTACTATATTAATATAAAAATTCCTTGATTGATAAATGAATGATCCGCGAATTAAAAATACATTTGTATAGTCAGTCAGTCAAAAAAAACTAGTGTCTTGTGATAAAATCATTAATATTCCTTACTAAGTGCAGAGAGTAGTCATATGATTCTCCCCAGTATCAACGAAATTAAAATTTTGATTAACTTTACTATTACATAATTGAAGAAAAAAATGGGGTTTAAACTAATAAAAATTTGACTTTAAAAAGAAAAAAATTATAAGCAAGCCTGCGATTTTATTTTATATCAATATTTTAAAGAAGACTTGGAATAAGACTATAATCCTTTATTAGTTTTTTTCTTGGAATCAACTATTGAAACCAAACAAAGACAGACATATAAATATAGAAGATTTTTTTTAAAAATAAAAAATCTGAAGCTCATTAACCTCAAAGATATTGAATGAAAATTCCCACTTGTCCTTAATACTATGCCAGCTACTATTAACATCAACCCTAGTGGCTTGACGCAGAATTCATCTAAAGAACAAAATTATAACAATTCGTTACAAAAAACTTCAAGATATTAATATGACAATTATTAATGTTTCAATGGATTCCAAGCAATATTCCAATAAATTTAATTGTATACTTAATATTTATATATTCGTAGCACATAAAAAAACTTATCTATATTTGTGACAGGGAAAAAAGTAACTGTACCTAATTTTCCTAAATTAATAAATTTTTTTTTTAATGAATTCTTGTTTGAAAAGATTATTTTTTTCTTTCTTTTCTTCTAGTTAATTTAATTAAAACATAAACAAATATAAATAAATATTATATACAAAATTTATTGGAAAAAATAAAAAATAAAAACACTGATATAATATAATTCTTTTCGTTATATAAATACATATTTATATACTAATAATACATTACATATATTCCTTATTTTGTATGCACATAGATCGTACATATTCACGAATAATACTTGCTAATTCTGGCATTTTCTTTAGAAAAGTATCGTCTCATATTAAAAATAATCAATAAAAAAAATAAAAAAATGTTAAAAGGAGCAAATTTATTGAGAAGAAAGTCTGGTTCACGAAAAATTGTAAAGAATTCAAAGAAATTTGATTTGAAAGATTTAGCGGAAAGTGTCTCGATAGAGGGTACCGCATTAATAGTTGAAAGATGTGTTAACCAAATTAGTTTAAGAGGTTGTTAATTAGTTCACTAACCGATTAATCATTTTTTTTCTTCATATATTTTATATATATTAATATTTAAAAATTTTTTTTGCTATCATAGGTTTATATACAGTTGATATTTTTAGACCAACAAGAATTGGAGAAGGAGGAGACGAGACAAAATATTTACTACATTGTTTATTACATGGTAATCAAACTGAATTTGAAGATGAAATACAAACACAAAGCATTCATAATGTTGTAGCAGCAATGAAATGGACACTTCGACATTGTTCAGTAACAATAGTTCCATACTATTACTACGAAGAGTTTACGATACATGAGCAAGAATCAAATTATGAAATCACCACCACCACCAACACTAATAATAATAAATCTTCTTCATGTTGTTTATTTACAAAATCATTTCTAAAAAATTTACCGAGATTAAATCAAGAAATAGTAGTGCAATTATTTGATATATGTGCAAAAGTAACAATTGAATCAGAGACAAATAAAATGTCAGCTCATAAGATAGTCAAGTCGTTGGCATTGAGTTTGTTGGGGGATCAGAAAAGGATTTTTGGAAGTTTTGATGAAGCGTATACTGAATGGACAAAATGTTCTAATGCTTGTTTACACTTGTTTTTGGCGTATCTAAGAGAGAAATCTTTAGAGTGTGAATTACATCCTAAACTATCAATTTTATTAGAAAATTATGTTGAAAATAGAAAGAAATCAGTAAGTACTTTGAGATTTGTTGATAATAATAATATTAGCGGAAGTGATGGCGATAATGACGAAAATAATAAAATAATAAATAAGCAATCATCACCTACAGCATCTGGTAGAAAAAAATCTGTTGTACACTTTGCAAAAGATTATAGACCAATCAGTGTATTGAGAGTGACTAGATCGATACCACCTAAAAAAGAGGAACCCCTTCCTCCTTCAACAAACCATATTAGTGGTAATAATAATAGCAATGGTAATGGCATTATTATCGGTAACAATAGTAGTAGTAGTAGTAATAATAATAATGATAGAAAATCCAAAGTGGTGAGTATAATATTACCAGAAGTTATGGATAATCTAAAAAGACGTACGATAGTAAGGCCAAGTGAATTGATGTCTAAAGATGAACAACGTACGGCTGAACAAATGTGGGAAGAATTTCAAAGTCATGGAATAGCAGCTATCTCTGACGAGTTCTTGAAAATATTTTTTTCGTTAGACGAACGAGCAATTAATAATCTTCATAATTATAATCACAGCAATAATATAGACATATTTAAAACACCAATTGAAAAAAATTGGTGGGATTTTTCTAGGAAAGGGTTTAAAAGTTTTTATTTGGAACCTCCTGTACCCAAATCACCAACGTCACCGACATCATCAACTTCGTCATCTAATAATCAAAATGTTGATAATGTTGATAAAAATATAAAAAAGAAAAAATCAAATAATTTATCACTTCCTAGACCAAAAACTGTTGCATGGGAAGATTTTAGTGAGAAAGGATTTGGTGATCCGTTGGATAATATGCTGGAAGTGTTAACAATAAGCTCACCAACCTTAAAATCACCAACGATCATGACAAATTCGGATACATTAATTGCCGATGATGATAATGATATCCGCGGTATTGAAAAGTCATATAACGGTAAATTTAATAACAAGAAATCATTGCTGCCTAAATTTCGCGCATTAAAGAAAAGATCATCATATAGCAAATCTATTTCAAAGATAGATGAACTTGAAAAGGTTGTAGAGGAGGAGGAGGATTGGGAGGATTGGTATATTATAGATGCTGAGGAAGACTTCCCGGTGACCACACATTTGGCCATTGAATCGATTGATGAAATATTTCCGTATGTCTGGATTGAAGCGATTGACGATGAGGCGAAGGATGGGGAGGAGAATAGATGGGGAGAATGGATTTTTGTTGAGCCAAAGAAAGGTTTGGTGCAAGAGTGTGAGTGGATAATGATTGAAGAGAAGGAGCAGGATATCAAGGCGTGGAAACAATCACGTCGTAACTACAGGAATCGTAAAACTGGTACATTTAGTAGTTTTAGTATACCATGGGTTAATAAAAATAATAGATCAAGTAAATATGATGGTAGTAATAATGATAGTAATAGCAAAATAAAAAGATCTTCAAGTGTTCCGCCGCCAAACACGACATCAGCATTATTAGGCGGTGCTAATAAAACTGGTGTTGGCATTGATGTCAGTAATGGTGGTGAAAATAGACGACTTACATATTATGAAGATGATAACGGTAAACGAAGAAAAAAACGACTTTCCAAAAAGATTATAAGTCCACCGATTCCATTAGATTATAACACTTCACGATGGTCAAGAAAAATTGAAAATGATGAAATTATTAATATGAATAATGATAACGACGAGACTTACAATAATGATGGTGATGGCAATTATAATCATGATGATAATATATTTCCTACTCGATATGAATCAACAGGAAAATATAGTAATGAGGAAGAAGAAATTGATTATAATAATAATCGAGGAAGTAGTTATCAAAGAACTTTAAGTGGTGGTGGCGAAGGGTTAGAAAATTTTGGAAGTGATTATTATCACAAAACAACAAATGATGATGGTGATGATTATAATCAAGAGACATCATATGGAAAAAGAGATTCTGATGATTTGGGTGATCATTATGGGGAAAATTTAGGAAATAATTATCAAGATAGTAATTATCAAGAAAATTATCAGGAAGGTTATCGACAAAGTGGATACCAAGAACTTTTTAATAATGATAATGATAATGATGATAATAGCAGCACTAGTAATTATGGTATTGAAGAAGATGATGTTGGTGAATATAGCGAAGATTTAAATAATAATAATGAAAATGTCGTTGAAGATGAAAATAACATTAACCGGCAAAATGAACATTTACAGCAGCGACAATTGGATGATAATAATGATGATAATGTAAATTCTGATGAAGTGATAAGATTTGATTATATATAATATAGATAGATGTATAAATATTTATTTTTTTAGATCCGGTTCCATTCTTTTCGTTCCGGATTTGTAATTTTTGAAGATTTTTTAGATTTCTTAATTTTTCTTATAATTAAAGATATATATATATATATATAATATATTAATATAAATTTTGTATATAAATTTAATTAATTAAATAATTATTTATTTATTATTCAGATTATATATAGTTATTAAAAATATTATAATTAAACGTGCAAAAAAAAAAAAGAAAATACAAATATTAAATAATATGTAATTTAAAGCAAAATCGTCCCGTTTTTCCATCAATTCAATTAATAACCCACATTTCTCCAACCAAGAGCATAAGACAAGATGAAAATTGTTAAAAGTATAGCTAGTTGAACAGGACCAAAAATCACACGAAGAATCACATTATCAACGATCAACTCGATTCCAACCCAAATTATCGCGAAGCAAACGAAAATCCATGCTAATATTTCAACAGCAAGGCCTGAACCTCTACCCAAAGTATTCATCACTAATGCCGCAAGTAATCCTAATAATAAATCGCGAGCAATTCTTGATGCACGTCGTGGTCCTTTATTCTATTTATTTATAAAAAGAAAGGTCGAAATAAATATGTATTTTGTGTATTGTTTAGTAAAATAAACACTTTTCATTTATGATGATATTTACCAAACGACCTAAAAAGCCACCACGACCTTGGCGATTGTGATCACCTCTATTGATATTAGTAGTAGTATCTCCATCAGCAGTGGTGGTAGTATCTTTATGAACATCTGTATGAGTCGGTCTTTTAGTTATCCAATCTACAAGTCTAAAAATAATAATTATAAAATGTTTGCATAGTAATAGGTGTATAAAAAATACAACCCGATTTAAATTCTATAGAAGCTTACAATAACAAAGCCCAAACAATCCATAGAACCCAGAATGCTATCCAGGTAGAACGTACAGAATTAGCTGAAACGAAAGAATCTAAACTATTGCCCGTTCCATCATTTGGTTGAGATTGTCGTGGAAGAAGTACATCACTTATGGCAACCATATTTATAATTTTATTTTCTATTTTTTGCTAAGAATTTATTTTGTATTTTCACAAAGAAATTAATTATGTTTCGGAAAAAAAAAAGCGTTGAAGAGAAAAAAATATTTATGCGCGTGAGAACGTTTTATACCTATTTTTTTTTATAATCATATTCACTAACTAACTGACTAACGCTAAACCCAACCCTTTCAATATGTCATAGTGACATTTACTAGAATAACAAAGCAAAGTAAAATAAAATGAGTTAAATAAATTAAGAATAATCGTAATCCTTTCTCTCTAGATAATTCCGTTAACTTTGCCCGCATACATATTCACGAGAAGATTTCCCTATTTGTTCTATATGTTGTCCCATGGAATTAGTAGCTTTTGGTTAGTGATTCCCTGTTTGTGACATCATATCTATTCAATCATGTAAAAAATCTGGATTTTAGGACCCAAATTCTTAATGCTTCGTCATTAACCGCTAATGTTTCTACTATGTGTAATAGTAAATCCTTTCCAATATTATTATATGGGGGCAAGAAAATTACGTATGTAGTATGTGTAACATAATTATTAATTCTATAAATTTTTTTTAATCTAAAAAAATTTATACAAATACAAAAAAGAAAAAAAATAATAATAATAAAAATGGTTAAAGTTGAAGAAGTAGGCTTTCTTGTAAAACAAATACTCGTTAAAATCAACATCAATAATTATTATTAAAAATTCATTTGTTATTATTACTTTACAAAAAACAATATAGGTAGATGATGATCATGAAGATTTTTCAGATGAAGAGGAAATTGATGATTCAGATGAATCAGGGGATGACGATGATGATGAATCAGGGGATGACGATGATGAGTATGACGAATCGATATTTGAACGTATAATAGCATTACGAGATATAATACCTGCGGAGACGCGTGAATCTATCTCGAATAATATTTCAACGGTTTTGCGTTTTGGAGCCAGAAGTGCAAAATTTTTAGGAAATACATTTTGGGTGGTAACAACATCGGCATTGCTTTTAATCATGCCTTTAGCATTTGAGATCGAACGTGAAAATTTCCTTACTCAAATGGAAGCTGATCAGGTAATATAATGACTTTGGAGAATAAATAGTTGGATGATAATAATAGGATGTTAATTGAATGTTGAATATATATGATGATGATGATGATGATAATAATAATATATTCACTAACGCATCAATATTATTAGATGAGCGGACAGCCAGGATTATCACCGTCACCATATGGACAGCCAGGATTACATCCACAACAACATGCATTAGGATCATTTCAATCATCATCGCCATCATCAGAACAATCTCAACAACAAAATTAATTAGTTTCTTTAACAATCGTTATAATTATAATATTATTAATATCATTAATATTATAGTTATCTAAAAAATGAAATTATTTGATCAATAACATTTTATTAATAATAATAACAATAATAATAATAACATTATTAATATCCGTAATAATGATTATTAATTTATTAACTATTAACATTAATACTTCAAAAAATCAATAAAATCAATAAAATTAATACGAATATATATACATAATATTATCACTGTTACTATATACTCTCGCCTCACTTCTCCTACTCTTCTTACTACCATTATTCTATTTTATCATCGTTTAATTTTTTATTATTCAACCAACCAATTACAAGCTCATAAGCAAAGAAAGTGACAGCATTAACAGGCCAAGCTCTAACAAGTGTGGTGGACATTCCTTTGAAAAAAACTTTTGCACCTTCTTCACGGTATGATTTAATTGCACAATCAATAATACCTGAATAATAATTTTGCTGTTGTGTTTGTAGTCTGGTTTTTATCACGTCTGTGGAAAATAGATGGAAGAAAGGAATGCACAGTAAGAAAAATATCATATTATTTATCATCATTTATTATTTATTATTCGTCATTCTGATAATTTATTATTTGCTAACCCAAAGGATAGATACTAGCCCAAGAAAGCAGACCAGCGGTACCACCAGCAAATAAGAGTTTAAGAACATTATTTCTATCAGAATTGCTATCAGATGACGTCACTTCTAATACACGTTTTAATCCTTCATATGCCCTTAGAAATATGGTGAAATAAATTAAAATCTAAAAATATTACAATTATATCCGTAATATTGAAATTAATATAGTATTTTACCAGAAATAAACACCGTATCCTGGAGCATCACGAATTATTGTAACCAATCCTCCTTTATAAAGTCCTATCATATACAATAACAATAACAACAACAATAATTTAATTATTAGTATAAATTATTACTGTAATGATTATTTGCTATCAATTACCAACCACTAATTCCTTGAGTCAAGATTGTTTCTTTGAAAATTCTCCATGTGTTAGATTTTAATAAAAATGACGATAATCTCCTTTCCCCAACTCTTACAGCACCATATTGGAATGGCTGTCGTAAATAATTTGTAGTGATGGCAATTTGTGCTCTACATTTTACCAGTTCAGTTGGAGTGCTGACTAAAAAACATGCAATACCAGCACCAAATCCTGCGATATAAACTTGTGTTAATGTAGGAGGAGCAAAATTGGACGATGATGACGATGACGGCGACGACGACGATGATGAAAGAATTGTAGAGAATAATGATCTTGCATTATCATGGATAATATCATGGTTATAATCATATCTTTGCAATAGACGTATTATCCCGCCATAAGAGGCAAATAGTATTGAATTTAAAAATGCCAGACCTACAATTGGAGAACCCAATCCTTTAAATAAAGAACTAATCTTATATGTACATTATATATGTATGCATGTGTTCAATAATGTACTATACGAGTATGTATATATATTTATATATTATCGTAAGATTTGTCATTTCGCTTTTGATTTGCAGTTAACTTACCCCTTCTAATTGTTTCATTCTCATCAAAGTTTCAATAATTGATGATGACGACGATGATGACGATCTCAGATTATTATTGTTAATATTATCATTGTTATTATGGACTTGTAACCGAACCTATACAATATAACATTACAAATAATATTATAAATAATCTATCATGCTTGCAAACTAAAATACAAACGCTGGCTGGACATTACCTTCAAGACATCAAAAGGACTACCAACAATTATTCCAGCAATTCCACCTATATATCCTAATATTTATCATATTACTACTAATACTATATATTATACAGTTTATGTATATAAAATATAATTGTAAAAAATACCTGCTATAAAATCATTTAAACTTTCGGCTATGACATAATTAAATTATAATTGTTATACATCATTATTATGATGAATAAGTTTTTCACACACTGATAACATTAAAGTATAATTTTAAATAATTACCCATTTTGGTATTAAAACACGGATAATTTTTTAAAGAAATAAAACTTTATTTTTTGGAGGAAAAAACAGTTAGAACAATGCAAGTTATGGGGCAACAAAAACCACTAAATTTCAGGGGTAAGGGTCCTAAAAGCAGTCAGGGAATATACCAAATTTGGAATTTCTAAATACTGTAATGACCGATAATACAGATTCTGAGCTATTTTTATAAAGGTAAGAGGGTTTCTTGAAAAATTGCTTTGGGTACATCAGTTAGGGTTTGGCACGTAACACGAATGAATTAAATGATCGTACGACTTTTGCAAATAATAGTAATAGTTTTCAGTTTTTTCATTTTAATCTCTAATAAATAAAATATCCTTTTGTCCACTTAAATATATATATACACAACAACATAAGAACATGTAATAATCCAAATTTTTATGCAGCAAAATGAATATCAGGTTCTGATATTATTGAAACTATGGTAGCAATAGAGCCAAATAAAAAATGAATGAATGTAAATGAATACAATGAATTACTATCCATATTTTTATGGGAATAATTATAAAGATTATGCTAATAAAGATGATTCTAGGAAATAATTAGCTTCTATTGCGCTTTCAATATATTTCTCCACGTGGTTTCAACTGATCCTTTGAATAAGTACTAGAAGATGATCTTGATGTTTTTATCCACTATATTATACATAGGTCAAAAAAGAGAAATGACCAACGAATTTGAACTCCTTGGTACATAATTTCCTTAAATTAAGTAAAAGCATACTTTGAGGAAATTAACAGGTTTTCAACAGATTATGAGAGGGAAAGGTTCAATAGGCAGCAAGTATGAATTAATTGACCAACAAGGAGTTTTTGTATTTCCTGACTGTGATTGTTCGATCATACCCGTAGACTTTTTTCTATGATGTGTGTTACAAACAAAACACAAGACACATGATTACCTATTAATTAAAGAGAAAGAAGCTCAAACTCAAAAGTTAAAGCACCAAATTCAACAAACCCAATTATATCAAACAAATAAAACAGCCAGCATCTTTAGGATATGTGTAACAATATTGCAGAAAACAATCAATTATCTCTTGAATAGAATTTTTATTTTCTTTTAGTAATAAATCTATTTTTCCCCAGATAACAAATATAATTTCAAACACTTATTCGTCAGGACTGCGAAAACATTACATCTTTCTTAGTGGAAACCAAAATAAAAATGAAGTAGGTGGTGCTATTACTTGTCAATATTATAATTAAATGACGATGGCCTTACCTTTATGATAACACATTAAATGGTTATTTTATTTTACTTGTTGAATGACCCTTTACCCGTCCTCGTTAAGAGTCTTTACTATATTAGTTCTGGGTTTATTGAGAATATATATTAGACCCATTGGACAAAACCAGCTTGTGACATTATTATAAAAATATTTTTATAATTGTTCAATCATCATCTAAATAAAGTAATATCCCCTTTGATATTGAATAGGAAACCGTTTCAGAAGAAACATCGAAACAAAACCTTATCAACTAAACTTTTATTGAATTTGAATTTGGATTAGATAAAGTTAAAAATTAATAACATTCGTTAATGATTGATTGATCACATTATTTAATATTAAAACATTCGGACAAATTTTGACCTAAAATCCCTGCGGCCGCAATTAGATTTATGATTTGTTACGACAACAATAATATTAAATCATTTTAACCAAATATTTTGTTCATCATCTTAAATAATGAATTATATAAATGGTAATAAAGAAAGAACGGAGAACGGAGAAGGAAGATAGACAATAATAATAAAGAGAAAAATGATAGGGAATAAAGAAACAAGAAATTGAACAGGAGAATGGAACGAACAATTTTTAGATGGAAATGTTTTTTTTTGTGGCTTTTGAATATGCAGATAATAATATATAATAACAATTTTGAATATTTGATTTGTTACGAGTTATTAATAAATTAAAAATTGGCTCAGGCTAGACTAAAAGAGTTAGTAATAAAACTTGTGGATTATTCAGTTTAGTGTGAAACTTATGATTTGTAATTGTGTAAGATATGGAGAGAGAAAGATATTAATTAACATGAGCATTGACCACCAAAATTACATATTTGATGACGAAAGTGTGATTATCATCCTGTATATATTGGCAAAAGTATATTGGTAATTGGAGGATATTATTTTCTAAATATGTATATTATGCATAAATAAATACAATAGAAAATCCAGTTTTTAACCAAAAAAGAATGGGTTAAACAGTTCGGTGAGTGGAAGTTTTTGAATGAATGGGTAAATGAAGAGTGAATGTGAATTTGAGAGATTAATACGCATACACACGCACATAGAGATACACACATACACATACTGACTGTACTTGCTCGTATATGGAATTAAATTATATGCGGTGCGGGAGAAAAAAATATATAATCAATGTTATTTAATTGGTTGATAATTAGTCAAGAAAGCAAACTTAATTTGAAAAGATAATATTCGTAGAATTCAAAACCCCATAAAAAATTATTATTCTTGACATCCCCAAAATTTATCCCCAATTTATTATTATTATTTTCCATAATTAATTAATTAATTGCATCAAATGTGAAATTAGCAAAAGGTTTTAAATTTTTTCTTGATTTCTTTCATACACAAATAAATCAGAAAATGTGTCAACAAAAATGTCATTTTTATTTTTCAATTTCGACGATTGTATCCGCATAGTATACATAAACAATCATTATTAATCTTAATGATAATATTAATGTTATTAGTATTATTAATATTGATATTATTAATATTTGATATTAATGGTGATGTTAAAATATGGAATGGAATTCTGTCAGAATTTATCTTCTTGAATTCCAATTCAAATTCCAAACATTAACAATAATAATAATAACTTGTTTGTAAATGATTGGGTATACTATATAATGAATATGTTAATAAATATAAACATTAAATATTGTAAATATTGAACATAAATATTAATTAATAAATAAAATTAACGTGTGACAATAAATAAAAATCTCTGATTTTCAAAAAAAACTCCTTTACTATTATTATTTAAACTCCGCCCACTTTTTTACCTTTCCTTTTATTACTACGGTAATAAATGTGATTGATTAATTTAATTTAAACTCCCAATTTTAAAAATCATTTCCCCATCATAATAAATAAATAGCTCACCCTACATTTTTCTATTCATTCATCATATAAATTAATATAGACAGATATAATATATACTATATTTATATAATAATATATTTATTTATTTATTTTTTGTGTAATAATTTTTTAAATAGTTTCGCAAGAAAAATACACTATATAAAATTAAAAACTGTTTATTTATAAAATATATATATACTATTTTACTCTCCCATTTTTATTTTATTTCAACCCTTTAAACTCTCTCTTAAATTCCTTCCTCTCTCTTCCATCCAATCACAACAATAAAAAAACAACTTGTCAAATAACTTACTTTATTATTATTAATATTATTAAGTTATATATTTTTGACAAGTTTTGTGTATAAAAACTTTTGTTGAATTATGAGTCATATGCCTACTGAAGACTCGGTAAGTTGTTTCCTTTCATTTTGTGCGAGTTTTAAGCGATTGGAAATCAAAAATATTTCAATAGAATTAGGTGATTAGGTGTCTAGAAATTTAGGAATTAGTTCCTTTTGTTTGTTCTCTTATCCTCGTCTCTTTCGCTCATTGTTATTTTTAGAAATAGATTTTATAGCCAATTCCATGTTTGGAAATTACAAAGAGTTTTGGATCATTTATTCTATCCATTATAACAAAATTATTATTATACCGTATTATGGGTCATTGTTTATACTTAAACTTATTACTACGCCAACGACTGTGTAAAATAATGCGCTAACATTTATTTTCTTTACACACAATCGTAACCATAATCATCATAACCATAGTAGTTATGATAATAAAAAATATAAATATATAGAAAGAAAAAAATGAGAAACTAATATGGGTTTTTTTAATTTTTTTTTAATTATATTATAGACAAAAGATAATACACTTGATTCAAAATCATCCAACGATATTCTATCTCAACTATATTCAATGTCCCCAGGTATTTGGATTATTAAATGTATTTCTATATATATCTATTTTTATACATTAAATATTAATATTTATCAAATATATCAAAAGCTACAGGAAAGAGTTCTTTTCTTGATCAGGTAAATATAGTTTCATGTAATATCATACCCTATTATTTATTTGATCTTTCTAATCACATTTATTTATTTATTCTTAGGTTAATTCTATTGACGATAAAGAAGTCTTGAGACATATGCTAATACAAAAAGAACAAGAAAGAGACGATATTGCTAATAATTTGGATATAGCTGCAAGATTAGGCTTAGCCATCTCAGAGAAAAACGAAGAACTTCAAGCAAAACTAGAAAGAGTAACTCAATCTGAAGCACAAGCTTATATGAAAGTAAGTATTTATATTCTTTTTGGTAAATTATTATATAAATAGTAATAGTTAAATAGTAGGTGGTGAATAAGCTAATATATATATATATATATATATATATATAATTATTCAACAACTAATTAATTAATTATTAATTAATCTATCTTTTATTCACATTGTTATTCGCCACTTCACTCCAATCAATCAATCATCATCATTATTAGCTATCAGCGTTGGAAGAAGAAAACAGGATATTGTTTTCTAAAGCATCTCGTTCTAACGAACTTGCCTCACAATTAGCCGCTAATGAAGAACAAGTAAAAGTTTTACGTGAACACAAGACATTTCTACAAAAAGAATTAGAAACTGCTAGAAGAGAGTTGAAAAGGTTTCGCAAAGAATTAGACAGTCTATCAGGCCAATTAAACGATATGGCTGAAGATATGTGGGAATCACGTAATAAAGTAAACACTTATGCAAAGAAATTAAGTGAGTATTGTTGGTAATGTGTTATTATAATTAGTGAAGGAAGATTGATTATAATAGCAATGATTATTATACATCAATCAAATATTTCCATGTATGCTAATAATAATAATAATAATAATAATTTAATAATAATAGTTGAGGTGGAACAACATCTTTCAGAAACTCAAGAAATGAATGTAAATCTTTCCATACAACTTGAAAAATCTGTAAGTTCACAAAAAATATCAAGCGCAACCACAACACAAATCGTCAAAATGATCCAAGCTGATCTAGGAAGAGTAAGTGTATTATAAGTTATATATATTTGAGTTGTATTAATATGTGATTACATTTATATTTATAATATAAGTCATGTATATCAGATAGTTATTACATACATTGCTTATATATATCTCACTCTCAAACTTAAATCTTTCTCTTCCTCCAAATTTCATATTTAGGTTGTACTCGAGAATGAGAATTTAAGAGCTAGTATTCATGAATTAGAAAATAGACAGGTGAAGTGTGAAGGGAAATTAAGTGAAATGATGGTATCAGCGCAGGAATATGCTCATTTATTAGAAGAAGCACAAGATACAATACACTCTCTAAGCGAAACCCGTCTTGAATCAGAAATTGAAACTTTGGAAATATCTCCCGGTAAAAGTCGTGGTAACTCGGATCAAGTTGTCAATCAGGTGAGATATTTGTCTGGATGGAAATATATATTTAGACATATTATGTTTATTACATATGTTTCACAATTCTATATTGATTAATTAATAAATTATTAACTAAATTTCTCTATTCTTCCTTCTTCATAATTAATAGGAAACACCACCAATGAAGCCATTCTCTAAAGAATTAGAACAACATTATATTTCACAAATGGCTCCAATTCGTGCTACGCATTTCAATAATAATAGCTCAGTAGATATGAAAAAAGCTGCTGCTGGTCTAAAATATTTATTATCAGCTCGTGAGGTAGAAGGTGGTAAAGATGGTGGTGGTAAAGGTAAAAGTCCGGAGAGAAGACCTTTTGGTGGTGGTTACGTTTTACATTCTTATAATGTTCGATAATCAACAATAATATATATATAATATAATATAATATAATATAATATAATACAATATTTATATTTATAAATTTAGATTTTTTATATATATTTCTATGTGTATTTGTAATTATTATTTATAAATAATAGATATACGCACATAGAGATATATGCATATAAATTTAAATATATAAATATAAGTATATTAGAACATTTCTTCTATCAAAAAATTTTTAAAGTTTTTATTTCAAGTTTTTTTTTACAATTCGGGTGGGTTTAAAAAAAAAAAAAATTAGCTAATTTAATTAAAAAAATTATTTATAATATATAATATAATAATATATAACGAACATTGATTATTATCATTATCATCATTCATCATTATTACATTCACATACACTTTTTTTTCAATTACAATTTACACCTTCCCTTTTAAAAAAAATTATTCTTTTAATCCTATTTTATTATAATTTAATTATTTTTAGTTCTATATCTTTTATTACAATATTATTTTTATCCAATCAATTTTATTATATTATCATCACTCTTCAATATCATAATTATTATAATAATGATTCTTTCTTTCTCATACAATCACATATATTTTTTTCATCATACTATCATTGTTATGTTATTATATTGGTATATTGGTATTAAAAAGGTTCATAATGACAATTTTTTCAAACATTAAACAACAATAAAAAGATCAAAGCGATCATGATAGTAAACTCTATAATTAAAGTTAATTTCATATATTTTGAATGAAAATTTTTTATTCGCTAAAATTAGATTTTAAGGTCACTTCTTCAACATTTTCCGCACCAAATAAATATACCTTGCTATTAAAAGCCGTTGAAAATTGCTTTACTCTTTTTTTAAAATCGAGTATGATGAATGTTATCCAAATATACTTTAAGAATATTTCTTTTCTCCGATCCTTCGTTTTGATTTATTCCCATTGGTTCACATAATTCTAAACATCTCCATTTAGAGAAATGATTTATAATCTAAAAGAAATTGAGGTTTTCAATATTTTGAAATCGTCAGATTCTAAAAATACTAGCAAAGTCTTCTAAACAATTGATACAGTATGAACGAAACTTGTCCATCTATCAATACTAGAGCAGATCAACTATGTTCTTGATGACGAAATTATAGTAAAAGTAAGTCATTCATTCCGCTCTTTTATTAATTGAATAATAATTCATCATTACAAAGTTTCAAGAAATTCGAAAATTTCTTCGGAAACTAAATAAAATTTCCATCGTAAATATATTAATAACTTTTGAAAAACTAAAAATATTGTTTAAAAAATAGATTTATTATTTGTATATTAAACTAAATTAATCTTAATTAAGATAACTTTATAATATTAAACCGAGTTCTATATCACTACCAGGATTAACGGTATATTTATTTGTCATGCACTATGTATTTTGTGGCAATCAAATGTTTGTATTAAAAAATCAATAATTAAAATGCTCTTCCGATCATTCTTATTCTTTCAAACGACCGTATCTTCCAACACATTAGCGTTTTTAAATGTTCGCAAAAGAGAAACTCTTTTGGCCGCGTAACACTTGACTAAACTGACCAAACTATTCAGTATTAGTCATATAAAGTCCCTTTACGCTGCTCTGGGGTATGATAATTACGCAGTCAACCGTATTAGTATTAGTATCAGATGTTTGTGTAATTTCGGAAATTCTTTCTGAACCAGGTATAATATTAATATTAATATTAATATAGTAATAGTAGTCGTGTGATATGTCACGCAAATCAATCGACACAATTTTATTCGAATAACAGATTTCTAGAATATATATTATAGGCAGGAAATTTTTTGGAGCAGGTTGTTAATAAAACCGAAAATAATTGGGGTTTGAACTTTTTCCGCCTTATATGAAAATTGTCAAGGGTATGTCACTTTGAGAAAAGACAACAATTACGTTATATAAATCGGCTGAAAACGCCAAGAATTAAACTATTTCCAATAAGGGCATGCATTCTTTCTTGATTGAGAATGACTTTGGATTAAGTGAAGTAAATGTATGTTAAGTGTTTCATATTTATATGTAACCAACAATTAGTTAGTTACGCTACATAACAATATGTAATCACATTAATTAAAAAGGATTTCAAAGGCAGTGTGATAGCTGCTTTAAAGATTGTGAATATTTTTACACATTATTTATTTATATACCTTATTATCATTGTTAGATTGGTAACTAAATTTTTTTTATATGATGCGGGAATTCTGTAATCACACAGCTCTAGAAAATTTGGCGCCAAATTTGAATCTTATGTAAGCAAATTTTTTGGTAAATTTTTTTTAATTATACCGAAAAAATATAATAAACCCAATAATGATTTAAAATAGTAATGGTTTACAACTGAATTAAATTACGCCTACGTGAGCTTGTCATAATAATGAGCAAGTTTTCAATCCTATTAAGCCTTTCTCCATAAACCTACATGCATTTTGCAAATTTATTGAGACCAATTATTCAAAGCGTTTGGGATAGTACCTTCACGAGCAAGCAGTAAGGTGAACTAGCTGTTTTAGGAAGTATATTTTGTCAGTTCAAAAATATTAATAAATTTTTGTTATACGTAGTGCCAGTAAAAATTAAAGATCTGCACTAATGATTCATAATTTTAGCCGAAAATTAGGCGTCAAATTTGGGTAAATTGCATAAACTTTAAATGACCAGTAAAATTTTTGGAAAAAGGGCTCTATTAGTTTGTTGCTTTTGCCTTTGAACTTTCATTAAATAGAAGGATCTTTAAATTTGAACCATTAGTTCGTGATTTCTATACTTTTTAGAAAGGTGATAAAAAGTTGTGATCATAGAGCTCCCGCACCATATATATATTTTTTAGGATAGTTATCTTTGCGCCTATTAATTGTATTAAACCTAATTCCTTGAGAATACATCAAATGTTCTATTAAACTTGGAGATTTAATTAATGCTTTTCCAATCCCTCAAGTTCATTGTGTTCTAACGATTGAATTTCATTTCTGGTTCATTTTCTATTGGAAGATATTCTTTACGAGTAAGCTTATTAATGACAGATTCATTAATCCCAATCGTTTTATGTATTTAAACAATGCAGGCACTTATACTTATGATGCTATCAAGCAAATGTTATGATAAATGTGGCCAACAACAGATAAAGGATATCACGTTTTTTGAAGCTATGTAATTCCACATTCAATTTACTAAAATACTTGTTTTAGAGATCAGATAAATAACACACAGACAGTTCCTTGTGAAAGAACGGAAAACTTGCGAATTTTTTGTTGACGAATCAATAATCATCATCAAACATTGCGTCATTTTAAAATTATGAACTCGACATATAAATATAACAAGATGATTTATAATTATAAGTGGTTTATCATGAATTAATTTGTTTTTGAAAATGCATATTAAATTTCTTTATTAATTAATAAATGTAAAATCCATGTAAAGAAAAAATACACACTATAGTCGGAACTCGTTAAACCGATGTACTTGTTTTGGACTCAAAGCATCGCTTTATTAAGCAGTCTTCGATAAAAATGAATTTTTTTAAAAAAATTCGGTTTAAAAAGTTACACATATATTCGTCTATATCACGTTGACAATTCTATATAATAAAACGCTTGCTTCTAACAATTTTAAAATAAGTATCAAGGCCTTTATTCGTTGGATTAGATTTCGATTGTTCTAGAACACATATTTCTCTTTTCCTTTTAATGTCAGTGTATTTTTCATTTCAACAGGAAACAATACGTAAATCATTTATAAAGTTATACAAAAAAAAGCGAAGTTTCTTTCGATAAACCGATATTGTTCGTCCTATCAAGTTATAATTTATTATATATATGTGGAACCATATGCAATAATCGTCTTAAACATTAAAGTGAATATTCGTCTTATTGAGTTGATTTTTATTATAAATGAATAGGTAAACTAGAAAAACTCCGTTATAACAAAAATTCATTTTATCGAGTCCCGACTGTATCTCACTTTTTAATCTCCTTTTTATTGGAATTTGAAATTCTGATTTATTCTATTATCCATAATTTTTTATGAATAACTTCTGAGTCAACTCTTTTTTAAATAAAATTTAGCCTTTTGTATATATGGAAGGGCTACATAAAAGTCAAAATCTCTACATAGTCTTTCTTCCAAATCGTTACTTCTTCTTCACACTTTTTATTATACCTTCCACATATATATACACTTTGTCTTCTAAACAATCCTGCTTGGATCTACATCAATAATATTGACACAGATAATATAACCTAGGTTTAATATTTACTTGTGACGCTTGCATCAGGTTGTATAAAGGCAGAGGCGCAGATTCTTCTTGATCCAATGGTGGTTGTGATTCTTACAAGAAACGCTTTCTTATAAAAGAAGGAAATAATAAAGTGCCTTATAAAAGGAGGAAATAATTAACGTCTTCCGACAAAGAAAAGAAAAAGTTGCATCTTGCCGTTATTACTATTACCATTACTATTACCATTACTATTACCATTACTATTACCATTACTATTACTATTAATTTAATTATGATTTTAATTTTTTTTCTTTGGTTTTTCTTTTCTTTTATGTTTCAAATAATATAGTGTGTAATGACAATTTACATTAACCCAAAGTGAAAATGATGTGAAAACGAATTGATTTTTTTTTTGTATTGGTTATTTTTTCAACCATCAAGGAGATTTCACAATTCGATTTGTATATATCCTTATAAAAATAGTTTATTCGGAAATTATAAACCTTTAGACTTTGGAAAATTATATATGTATGGAAAATGTTATTATTGTTATAAATCTGAATTTTGTTGTTACAAATCTTGCTATTGCTATTGATTGATCACACGATTGACACCATGCTATGCTGGCATTATATCTATTACAAGTTGGACATTCTTCATATGTTTCTCTTTTTCTCTTTGAAACCTTTTTTTTTAGCCATAAATGTATATCACATGTAAAGTTGGTGTCTGTAACTGTTTTCACATTTTCTGCAACTGCAGATTTTAAAGTTTGCAATTTTTCCTAAAACCTCTGCAACCCTTGAAACTGCCTGCCACCTTCAACTTCTGTAACCATATGGGGCATGGACAATAGAAAGGGGGTAAATAGTGATGGGCGTAAAAATTATCTTAAGTACTCAATAACTCTATTGGTGACTTATTAAGTGTTAAAAACACAAACATGCAGATCTCTTATTGGTATAGCTAAAATTATTTGAAACTGTTTAATCAAATATTAATTTGACAAACAA
Source organism: Entrophospora sp. SA101 (assembly GCA_958430865.1). NCBI lineage: Eukaryota > Fungi > Glomeromycota > Glomeromycetes > Entrophosporales > Entrophosporaceae > Entrophospora > Entrophospora sp. SA101. The sequence goes on from CAUDNR010000446.1 coordinate 44,758, forward strand.
GTTAATTAATTTAGTACTGTGCATAAAATTCAGTGTATGGAGTGTGCATGCTAACCAAATTTGATAATTATTTTTCCAAATCTGCTGATTTGGTTAGCACAGTACATTCCACATGCTGAATTCTATACACTGGGATTGATTGACAAAATGGATATTTTGGATTAATAACTCTCACTAAGAGTGCAACAGTTAATAAGTGGTTATTAACTATTAAATAACTTGGAGTTATTAAGTGTAGGGTTAAAAACTCCCATCACTAGGGGAAATGTCAAAAATCACGATTTTGAGTTGATGCCACATATATATGTAACTCGTTGCAAGGAACAATACCCACATTACTTAATAAGATTTTAGATATCTGCAATACATATAAGAACCTAAAAATCGGTAAATGTAATACAGTCAGGGATATTTCCATAGATGGAAATACTAAATACCGTAATGATCGATTGTATGAAGAATTCTAGAAGAAATTCTATTGGCTAAATTTAACCAGGGATAATAACTTGTAATGATCGACGTCATGAAAAGAAATTCTAATTGGCTAAATTCTGTGCAGGTCTTTTCGTTGAATAAAAAATAATAATCTTTAGAGGAAAAGAAAAACAAGAAAAACATGGCGGGAGCTTTATTAATTGGTCATATAATTTCCAAAATTGTATAATATGTGCATTTTTAACTTTTCTACAAGCTTACCCAAGATCAAGCAATGTCAGAGGTGCTATTTAACTAATATATAACATATTATTATATTAATAATGATTTTTATTTGTTATTAAATAATTTATTAAGCTGCCATTCATCAGAACAAAATACTTCATTTAATCTTTAAAAATAGAATTTAAAATAAATTTCCTTGCCAATTCTGTTAAATAATAAATAAAGGATACATACAAAATCCATATAGTAAAAAAATAAATAATGACTATAATAGTTCTAGAATCAATAGCCACCGTTGTAAATAATTTATTTGGAGTTTTATGATTACATTCCATACCAAACTACTACTTTAGTGCTCCATGCTGCAATCCAACAAAGTTGTTGCAAGGCAGTTACAACTAGGTGTTGCAATCATTTTTATATGATGTAAAGGTGGTTACAACCATCATCAAAGTTGCAGTTGGTATCTTTAAAAAAATAATAATAAAGCCTAGATAAAAATATATTGTTATTAACAAATTAAATTACATGAATAAATATAGTAATAGTGATTCTGAATATACTTAATAATAAGATTTGCACCAACATAGCGTCAGCTGGCTTACTGGATATTTGCTTGCAATATCTTCATACAAACAATACAAACATAATGGTCTTAAAATTAAATTTCTAGTCATAAATTTCTAATTTTTAGTAAAAACGTACTTTGAACAAATCAACAGATTATTACAGATTATTTACAGATTATGAAAGAGCAAGTTTAATAGTATTTCTTTCAATTATTATAAACTGATTTATTTTTAGAAAAAGTAACATAGATATAACAAGAAGTATCTTGTGAATTCGTTTGTAACATATAATGAATTGATCAGTAGACTATTCTGGAATCGAATCCCAATATGGAAATATCCCTGACTGTAATACGAATTTAATAAAGTTGTACAAAATATACAGTCAACCCTTGTTTCAACGAATCAACGAATTTTATATATAAATCGTGTTACAACGAATTTTTGGTAGGGATCTTGGAATATAAGAACTAATCGCGTTTCAACGAATTCACGTGGCAATAGATCAACATGTAAATAAAATTAAATCATACAATAAAAAATTAAATCATGCAATATTTAAATTATAAAAAATTAAACATGCGATTTTTTAAAAAACATGTATTCTAATAAATCATGTAATTATTTTCATGATTTTAACTTAAAGATGTAATAAAATGTACGTTTACTTTTGCAATTTTATGTATATAGGAACTTATGATTTATCTTTATTTAAGATGTTATAATAAAACTATAAAACTTATGATTATTTAAAAAAAACATGTACAATTATGATACTGAAAGGTGTGAAAGTTTAATTTTAAGTTCTTAACAATTATCATCCAAAAAATGAGTTTATATTACTGCTGACCAAAAAAGAGAAATTTGTTGATCGAAAAAAAAATAAACCTGAACCAAAAAATATAGATTTAGCAAAACAATTCAATATTAGTGCAGGTCAGGTTAGTGATATATTGAGAGAACCTGAAAGATGGATTAATATAGATCCAAATCCATATCAAGCAAAACTAAAACGATCACATACTTCACCATTTGCTGACGTTGAAGAAACATTGGCTTTATGTATTGAAAAGGCTCTTGAATGTAATTTAACAATCACAGATTTGATTATTCAAAAAAAGGCTACAAATTTTGCTGAACTATTAAACAAAGAATTTAAAGGATCTTCTGGTTGGCTATACAATTTTAAACAAAGATATTCAATCCACAAATATGTTAAACATGGTGAATCACAAGTGCTCCAATTGAAGAGCTTCCAGAAATGATAAGTACTTTGCAAAATCTTCTTAAAGAATATCAATTAGAAGATATTTTTATTTGTGATGAAACTGGTCTTTTCTGGAAAATGAAACCATCTTGTGGATTATCTACAGGCCCTATGTCAGGCACAAAACAAAGTAAAGATAGAGTAACTGTATTGTTAACATGCAATGCTACTGGAATGATTATTGTCACTACCAATAATTCCTGTTGATGCTGATGACACCAAGACATCCTCATTACGAAGCCATTTGAAAGTTGTTGGGATACATCCTTTTTCAAAGTATTGAGTTGCCAGTTCTACCGCTTTATCTTTTAAAAATTTTTCAGCATTTATTCCTTCTTTATACTCAGTATATGGAGGAAGGTTTGGATCAAACGGCCTTTGATCTTTTTCAGCCACAACAGAATAAGAGCCATCCTCAAAATAACAAACTAGATTTTCTCCTTCACCAGGATATTGCACATCATAGTCCATTTTTTGTTTAAAAATTTCTATCTCCTTGTTTGGAACTACCTTTGAGAATGTCAAAAACCATTTTTTTTTTTTAAATTAATTTTCTTTTTTAGAGGATGTTAATGTCAAATCACAAATGCCCTAAAACTAACCAAAGCTGGCCACCAATAAGAAGCTGAGGGATCATCAGGATCAACAAATACAACTTTTTTTCTCATATATTTTGGTTCTATTACGCGTTTATGAGCAAATTTGCTTTCCATTTTTAATTACAAAAATTTACTTTATATTTTTGTTCAAAGTTGAGATCTAATTATTATTTATTATTATTATTATTTACAGGACATTTGTCACTCATATAAAATTTTAGTGATCGACATACATTGAAATAATGAAAAAACCAATTTGAAATGTTACATTAATTTTTTATATTGTGCAACGTAACTTGGCAAACATCCTGGCAATAAAAAGTAAGTGATAAACTGGATCTTCCATTGTAGGATTTTTTCTCCTCTACACCAGAATACGTCTAACTCGCTATTATTTAACCTTTTGCAAATTGACGTTTTCAAATATATTCCCGATGTGGGATTTTTTTAAGTGAATAAATTTTTGTATTTTTTTTTCGGTCACAGGGGCGTGGTAAGAGTTTTCCATTTTATGTGATACAAACTATTGTTGAAAGATTTACAGAAAAAAAATAAATGGATCAAGAGACAGCAAAGGCATTGTTCGAAAAAGGAGCCTTTTTATTATTTTTAAATGCTCCAAAATGTCTAGAGGTCCGTAAGTTATTTTCGATTGTTGTTATTTAGATGAACATTATAACAATAATAAATCTAAGATTACAATTTTAATTATTAAAGTTTGGTATTGATCATAATTCATGGAAAACAGGCCCAAAGTTTATGGGAGTAAAACTTATTCCTCCTGGTTTACATTTTGTTTATTACAGGTAGTTTAGCTGTTCTCCTTTTCAATACTTAATTATTACTATAGATTAAATTTAAGTTGTTACTAGTTTACCAAATGATATAAAAGTTACGAAATTTGAAAATTTTTTATATGCCTATGTTAATTATGTTTTATGTACAATTATTTCAAAATAAAACTTGATCATTCATATATATTTTTTCACTAACATTAATTTATTTTATATCTTTAGTACATCTGACAAGTCGGGAAGTTCTGGATTAAGATCTGGGTTTTTTAAATTTTATGAATATAAAGAGGTAGATATTTGCAAATTGTTTTAATTTATGAGAACAATTAACATTCCAATTATATTTTTAAATAATTTGATTGGATTTAATAATTAATTGATAGGTTTTTATTGTAGAATGGGATTATATCATAGAAGACATTAAATTTGAAGATGAACTTGATAACGATCAAAATGAAAGATTAAAATCAGGTGATTTATCTGGTTAACAAATTAATTAGCCAATTAATTAATAATTTGACTGATATAAATATAAATTAATATGCACGCATGCATCTCAAAAAAAATTTTAACATATCTCTAATTTAGCAAAAA
>CAUDNR010000446.1:78566-91528 GCA_958430865.1 Entrophospora sp. SA101
ATTTTCAAGAGGAATAGCCACATATAAAGTTAATTTGGAATTTATTTTGTGAATTATTATAGAACTTATAGAACTGGTATTCCAACTTCATGTTAAGATTATCACTTAGTGGTATTTGTTTACCCTGGCAAAAAAATACATCAAAATAAAGGTTTTTTCACATATTTGTTATTTTTTATGATTAAAGTAACAATTTGATTAAGTCAGGCAAGTTTGTGTATGAAAGTGTGATTTTTTTCTTCATTTTTTCATATAAAATTCCATGTTGATCAAAAAAATTTTATTAGTGAGTAACACTTGACCCCATGTAGATCTGCAATATCCTGTGACTGTTAGTATGTTTTGTTCATAGATCTTGTCCTTAACGTTTACTTTGATCACTCCTATACAAACTGGATCTTAATCTTTATTATCATCCTCAAAAAAGATGATTTGTTGTCATTGTTTGCTATTTATTGCTGCTAATATTTTGTTTAATGTTGCTATAACAACTACTGATTGATGGATATTTATAATAATCATTAATGAAAATTTAATCAATATAAAACAATCACTAATAAATACCTTTTAGTTTTTGTTGAATCTCATCTACATAAAATTCTTCATGACTATTAAATTTCTATAAAATAGTTTTTTGTGAACCTCTCTAAAACTTATTAACCAATACCCCATAAAGTAATAACCATATAAAAGCTTAAAGTATTCTACACCTTCTCATTTACCATCAGGAAATTTTTCTGATGCAGATTTATGTAATTATTACACTATTTACATAAGTTTACGGCAGGCCTGTAATATTATGCAAATAAGCATACAAAAATTATGTAATTATTACATCGAGTGTAAATATTACATAATTTTATGCAAATATTACAACTTTACATATTAAAATTTACAGACATAATATTGCAGCAGGGAAAATTTCCTGATGACTATCAAGTCTTTTAAAGCGATATTGGGAAATAATCTGAGCTTTGAAGTGAAAAAGTAATACTGTTTTTGAATGGCTGTGAATTCACGTAGAGAAGATTTTTTCAATGTGAATGAGTATTCATTAGAAAGCTTTAATGGAGTACTTTCATTTTACTCTAACAATGAAGTTTGAGTTTATTATAAAAATAACAAGATATTTTAAAAAACTTCATGTGACACAAATTTCGAATTTATTTTCACATACACAGTAAGTCTTGGTATAGCAGACCTTGGTATAGTGGATGTCTAATAAAACTCTCAGTTTAACGGATCAAAGCTCAGAACCATCTATAAGTAAATTCTCTCAGTTTAATGGATTTACTAATTAAATCTTGAATTAATCTCGGTATAATGGATTTTTGAAATTTTTGTTCTAATTGCCCAAATTATCCGCTATACCAACACTCATTGTGTATATACATCTTTATCAGCAATGTAGCCAACAAGAAAAAGTCATAAAAATGGTTTGGATTTTGGTATGTTATGTTATAAATTAATCATTTTCATAAATACTCTGTTTTTCTTTAATTTTTGTTGACCAACTAAATTTGTTGTTTTTTTAAATGGGAACTTTTCCCATATAACCTCCCACTCTAGGTTAAAGGAGTGTAGCTCAATGAGAGCATGTATCTTACAAGTATAAAGGTGGCAGTTTGATTCTGTCCACTCATATTGTGATAGTCACCATGATCACTGGCATCAAGGAGAAAGCTGTAAAATAAAATGGCTTGTATTTTGTTTGGTATGTTATAAATTAATTGATGATCCGTGAATAAATGAGAGAATTGTCGATCAATTTACTATTAAAAAATGAGGGAAATTTAATATTAATTTTGAAAAAAAAAAATCTACAGGTGTTCATTACACCAAAATTTTAGAATAAAAGAAAAACCATTGCAAGTTTCAAATATTTAAAATTTGACACAAGTTTTAAATCTTTATACATGTTTTGAACTAACAAATTTTAACTTTGATATAAGTTGAATTTTTATACAAATTTTGAACTTATGCAAGTTTTGAATTTTGACACTTTGACACAAGTTTAATTTTGACACAAGTTTAAACATTGATACAAGTTTTGAACTTTGTTTGGATTTTTATATAAATAGATAAAATATTTGATTTACTTCAAAAAGCCTTTCATAAAATTATATTTAAAAAAAAAAAATCTTAAATAATACTATTAATAAATTGTGATCTTAAAATGTCTAAATCAACTAATAATCCCAGATTGTAGTAAAAAAGTGACAGTTGGTACCATTAAAGGAATTTCTAATTATTTTACTTTCATGTAGCCATCTGGTGACAAAGATAGATATATAGCAGTGTATGAAATACCTAATTTTGGGAAATCAAAAAATATTCAATTTTTGATATTAAAAAACTTCTGAAAAATAATAATATTAATCAACCAAACATTACAGTCATTAATCAAACAACACCTCAATCAGAATGGAAAATATTTTTTCCTTCAGAAGTTGACCCATCAATTCAAAAATTGTCTGTTCCTGAAAGCTTCAAGAGAAAAATTTGGATTTCGCTGGAAATAAACTATACAGTTATCCTGTTTCAGACAATACAATAATTCTCTGTTGCTAAATAATATGAATTTGAAAAACCTCTTGGATGAAAAATTGGAACCTGGATTTGTTCTAAAGAGTATGGGAAGAAAGGTAGTAAGAAGCTTGATTTAAATGCGATTGAACAATTAAAAATCATGTTTTTGGCTGGTAATATAGAAAAAATACTCTCCCGAGGATATTTTAAAAGAACTTCAAAGACTTGTTGGAACTGACGAATTAGAAGCTGAAAATAATCCTTCTCGTCAACATCACAAAAGACAGGTGGTTGAAAATACATCATCTAATTAATAAGTAAAAAAATTTTTTTTTTTTATTTATTCTTATTTTTGAAGACAATAAATCACATGTTTTTAATATATAAATACTACCATTACACGGAACATGTAAAAATTTTTATATGAAAATTCTTAAAAATCTACAGGTGCTAAAGAGTAAACTTTTTTTTTTACTTAAGTAAAGACAAAAAAAAAACTGATAATATGTTCTTTGGGATTTGTTTTGTTTGTGGACGTAAAAAAAAATCATGTGGTGGAACAAAAACATAGTACAACTTTTCATGCAAAGGTACTCAATTAGCTATTTTTGTGTCAATTTTCCCTCGTTTTTTACTATGTATGACTCACTCATTTATTTGCAGATCATCAATTAAACATTTGTTAATGTGCTGTTTTTTTTTAATCAAAAGTTTGACCTTTAATAGATTTCCTTACCAGTGTATTTAAATAATAATAATAATGACTATGTAGCAATTCTTTCTGATTGTAAATCACCAGAACATTTACCATAGATCTATTTTTTTTTTTGGAAGCAGCTCAATTCTATTTTCAAAAATTGCTCTGTTTCATAGATTGTTAAATAATTGGTCTCCTCAAAAAATAAAACATCAGATTGTGCATGAATGGGAGATTCATACAAAAAAAAAAAAAAATAGAAAAATCACAAGATATTATTTATTTAGATTAATTTGTTGCCAAATATTTTGTGTATATACATAGGTAAACTTGATAAGTCAGACACAAATGGCCGGACATGGTGTCCGACTTATCAAAATATGTAATTTTACAAAAAAATAAAAATAAAAAAAAAAAAACCAAATAAGAAAATCGTTGTTTAAATCATATTTATTTATTTATAATAATAATTGAAAAAATAATTTAATAAAACAGATAGAAGATAAAACAAAAAAATCTCTACTCTTTATCTAAATAAATATTCATACTGGTTTGTACTAAAGAATTATTTTGTTTTCTATTAATTTTCCATTTTAAATCTTTTAATCATTTAATGATGAGACAACAAAACGTGAATTCATTTAATAATGAGATAATAAATGACATAATTGATAAATATAACAATAAAATACATTATTTGCAAAGACAAATTTTTTAAAATGATTATAATTGATAATAATATTATTCACGAAACAGATTAAATTTATTGGATAATACATTACTAAAAATAGTAAAGATTATCTTTCAAGATTTACAAAAATCACGTGAACCGACTTATCGAGAGTCATTTATTATTATCTGGCTGGAGGAGTTGTCCGACTTACAGCTTAACAAGAGTTTATATATGTGTCTGACTTATCAAGAAATTTTTAAATATAAAAAAAAAGGGATGGAAATTTTTGTCCAAGTTAGGCCAAATCCGACTTATTGAGTTTACCTATGTAATTGTATATAATGGTTTTATAACAAAAAAAGAAAAAATAATAAAAATTGTGTTATGTTATCTTGTTTTGATTAGTTATGTTGGCCAGTATTATTACTATAATTTACTATTGTTATTATAATATCTTGCCATGATTACTATTTATCATATTCGAATAAGCTTTATTTGAATTATTTGTTTTATTCATTATGAATTTGAATATCCAAATTACATTTAAAATTTATTCGAATAAACAAACAAAACAAATAATTTGAATAAAATGAATATGAATAATTCAAATAAAACGAATAAAACGAATAATAATAATTCGAATTAAGATTGAGTTGTAATTTGAATAAGAATTTACATTACGAATAGAACTCTAACTATTGAGCAAATGTCATTCTAAGTAATGCAGATTGACACACATTGAATTCTGCACTAAAATTCCAGGCGTAAAAATGAATGTTAAAGGAATTTTTTTTAGCCAGCTTAGCCAGCTCATGTCACTAGTTTTAATAATTGTTGATGTAGAAATATTAATATTAAAATGTTTATCGTTAATGAGTAACTTGTGAAGAGAAATTTGGTCAACTGGCACCATTATTGATGGTGATCAATTTAAATCTAGACAATAAGCTGGGTAACTCCATTAGATGAGAGAAAGAGAAGGAGGGTGACCAATTAAAGAACAAAATATTTAAAAAAGACAAAAAATTAATTAAATATTTGCAATATTTTTATTTTTATTAACCAAAATGTATTTTATTTCACAGTAAATAATGCTGTAATGATGACATATACCACATTGTATCATTCGTTAATTTACTATTTAAATAGTGGTGATATTTAAGAAATATTGATGTGACTTAGATTATACACCGTTAGAACTCAATAATAATGAATATACATGATAAACCAATATTTTTTTATTATTTACCTATTAAAATTTATCTCTACAAGCTAATTTTATTAAGATTTATTAAACTAGAGATTTTTTTTTGTGAAAACATGGACTTTAGTTTAACAAGTTCTGGCTGTATATATATATATGCACGTTATATTCCTACAATGAATAAATAAAATTCTAAAGATTTTTTTGTAAAAGTTGCAATTTTATTTATTAAAATTTGTTAATTCTTTAAATAATACAAGCATCCCTATAGTTGTCACTGTAACTGCAGTAAATAATTCAAAAACTGCAGTGAATGATCCAACAAGGGTAGGTGCTAATAATGCAGCTGTCAGTAATGGTGATCTAATTGTTGGATTTTTTTTTAATGGAGTTACAGGCTTATTTGAAGACAACAACAACAACAACAACAACAATAATCTGGACCAATTTGATTATACAGGTGGCAATAAGTTTTGAGAATAAATAAAGTAATTTTATTTATAGTGATTAGAGTTTTGTTGCGCATTTGTTATATAATTATAAAGTTACCAACCCAACAACTTTTTTATTACCATATATAGCAAATGCCAAAATGACTATATAGAAATAAAATAAGCATTTTATAAAAAAATATCTACATATTATGTATTAAAAATATATTTTTATAAAGCAATATGTATATGTTATGAATATGTTTAAAAATATTATATATTATTATGCATATTAACTATTATAACCATCTATGTATTAACTAATGTATGTATTAACTATTATGTAAACATTAAAAATTATACTTTATCTAAGCAAATGAAGACACTTTAAACTATCTATAAACCAGAATTTCAAAAAAAAAATTCATGGTGTGACAATTGTGTTGGATTTTGTGTGTTAGTATATCATTGTTCTTAATGGTCTTTGGATTCCTTATTCAAATCAATATCTTATAATTTTCTTTTAAATATTTCGCAGCTATTAGTTTTAGCCAATCAGATATTGTATCAGAAATAAAAATATTTGATGATCATCACCATCTTCAACTTTCTTTTTTTGTTTTGTATGGCACGCCATGCTGGACAAAAGTGTACCACATTTTGTTGCAAAAAGTTGCAACATTTTGTTGTTAATTGTATGGCATGACTACATTTTGTTGTAAAAAGTTGCAATTATAGATAGGTGTCTAAATTTTTTCAGGCTTGCAAAAAATTTATTCCGTGATTAATCTCAGTGTTTTTCCTGTTTATATTAATGAATATATATGATACATTTATGGAAATTCCATTTTTCATAAAAAATGGTTTCACTGATATAATTTAATTAATAAAATGGATAAAGCTTGGATAAATGACTGAGCATTTACTGAATAAATTTAATTAATAAAATGGATAAATAACTGAATAATTGCTAAATAAAATGGATATGCATATTCCCTTTCTAAAACATATAGAAAAAATCAAATTAAATTAAAGATTTAAAACAATAAGAATAATAATAGTAATCACATATAATAATAATAATAATCAATTTGATTGTTGCGTAACAATTCTTTCTGATCGTACACCACCAGATCTAAAAAAAGTGATTAGTAATTAGTAGTATAATTGTTATTACAAGAATATATTAACTATAATTTTTGATGTTGAATTTTCTACCTATTTCTAAAAATAATAAAATATGGCCACGTAACAATTCTTTCTGATCGTACACCACCAGATCTAAAAAAAGTGATTAATAATTGATAGTATAATTGTTATATCAACTATAATTTTGATGTTGAATTTTCTACCTGTTTTCTAAAAATAATAAAATATGGCCACGTGACAATTCTTTATGATCCGTACACCACTAGATCTTACAAGAATATATCATAATAATTCTTTCTGATTTTGCTCAATCATTAACCTTTGGAAAAAGAAATTGTGTAAATACTTTTTTAATTTAATTATTACATTCTTAAATATATATATAAAATACTAATTTAAAAATAGATACAAAAGTAAATATTAAAAAAAAAAATCATGTTACCACCATTACTTCATAAAACTATTTTTTTATAAATCTCTCTAAAACTAATTAACTAACACTAAATGAGATCAAAGCTTGAAAAGCAAGTTTTGTAAATATACTTTATGAATGCTTTATCTAGTTATACGATATGCTATAGTTCTTTACCTATTACCATATATTTTTGTATCTTGCTAAGTACTTGATCGAATTGAGTGATCTTAGATTCAAAAGAAAGCCTGAATTCTATTGCACATAATATTCAAAACTTATTTATTGTTAATATTTAGTAGTTATTTAATATTTGATGCATTTTAATAATATTATTAAATATCTTTACATTTCTCTTCTTTTTGACAATTTGTATATTATTGTTGCTTGCTCACATTATCTAATTATTTTAATCGTCATTATTTATGTAGAAATGAAATGTAAAAGAAAACCTTTAAACTGCATTTATTTCTTACAATTGGACAAAAATTTTACTTGCAGATCATCCAATTTTGCAATTAATTACAACAAAATGTGGTACACTTTTGTCCAGCATGGCGTGCCATAGTTTTGTTTGTTTAATGATTTGCAAAATGATATCCATTAGTTCAGAAAAACCAATATATAACATATCATCAGCTTCTTCAATACAAACAAGTTTTAAGTTTGATAATTTTATACCATCATTATTAATATAGTGTGCCTATTAAAATATCTATTAAACCATTATATAAATTTTGTAGTTGTTGACCATGAATAGATATTATACATGCTGCCCAAATTAAAAATCAAGATACATCTCAAATGTACAAATCCCAAATGTAGATCAATCTTTCTGCCCTGCTTTCCTAACCAATAAGCATATAGTGTAACAAAAGGGTTGCTGACCACTTCCACAAGTCCTAGGCTCTTATTGGTTGGGAGACAGAATTATATGGGTGTATGAAGCAGTTTGGGTTTTGGAAATTCTTTGACAGGTTGGCCCAAATTCTCTTTGTGGATTTGGGATTAAGGTTTCCAGTCCAAACTGTTTTCTCAAAGCCCAAACTAGTTTGGGCAATTTGGGCTTCTCAGCATTTTTTATAAACATTAACATTAAAAAACTATACCAATCTACTTATTTTAACTTAAACAACCTTAAAGTAATTTTGCCCAATTTCAGATAATAACAAAAAATAGTTTGGGCTCATAAAAAAGTAATTTTTGCCCAAAGTGTTTTGGCAATTTTGGCTACTAATAGAGAGTTTCAGCCAGAAACCTTATTTGGGATGCCATAAATCCCAAATGATTTTGGATTTGGACAGCATGTATAATAGATAATGTTTTTATATCTTCATTATTTGTTACTGATTCAAAACTGAATGAAACCTGGTTTGCCAGATCTCTTGTTGGTGTGATTATAATTGCTTTTGGGTTAAAATTAAAAGATGCTGATGATAAAAATTTAGTTATTTGTAAAGTAAATATATTAATTTTGGTCTAAAATTAAAAAGGAATTCAAATTTAATATTCTAAATTGTTAACAAACAAACAAACAAACAAACAAACAAACAAGTAAATTTGAAAACCTACCCTTTCCTTGGCTAAAATATCATATCCATTATAAATAAGATTAGAAGCTGCATCAACTAGAATGACCAGAATGATGACATGTGGCAATAGCCACCACCATTCTTATGTCTTCCTTCTTTTCATTTTTTTCTGATCCCTTGGCATTTTAAAAAAATTTTTTTTTAAGAAAAAAAAAAGAAAAATTGATTGTTGATTCTTTTAATAATAATAATGAATGATCTGTCTTGATTTTTGATAACCTCCAACCAATTAATTTCATTAGGTCCAATCATTCCTCATTTACATTATGAAAGCAGATTGGAGAATAAACTTCAAACAAAATCAAAAGGTATATATTAAATAAATATACAAAACAAAAAACACCATATAATGATGCCTGGGAATGAAGATGAAGCAGTTAAAAAAAAAAATGATAAGGTACAGTTCACACTCTCTATATATAATGAATATAATAATAATGGAATGTTACTATAACATGATTTTTGAAAATTTTGGTAAAGCTCTCTAGTAGCAATAATCCGGCATACGCATTTTTTATTATTAATATAATATTAATAATATTAAACAAACTGGGTGGGTATAATATTTTCACCGATTATAGTAAATCACAAATTTGGTCAGAGGTTAGTATTAGTTTTTTGAGTCGTCAGGTCATCCTCTAAAAAATCACGTGCCTGTACTTTTTTGCTGGTTACACTGGGAAGATCATATAAACTTTTTAAAAAAAAATAAAAATGAAGAATAAAGTAACTTTAGATTTACTAATCCAAGCAAAAGATTCTTTCTTAAGTAGTAACAATAATAAGAATGATCATGTAGTTAAAGAAATTGATAAATTAACAAACTCATATTTAGATATATTACAAATACTGCATTCACTAATAAATTGCACTGATGATAATAATAAAGATAGCATTAACAATATGGATATTAGTAGTAGTGGTGAATCAAACATTAAGTTTATATTATCGCTTTTATTAAGGTTTACACCAAACATTCATGGAATATTACCACCAAGACAAATGGTTAAATGTTGTGAAGAGATTATGAGCATTTGGTTTGATTTGGTTGAAAACACCAGTTATGATGATAATAATAATTGTAATAATATTAATAGTATCACAAATATGACTAATATAATGGAAAGAATAATTGTTAAACTTGCAAACAGAAAAGAAACTTATTCATTTATTTCGTTATTGATGGTGAGACATTTCGTGAGTAGGAATGAGAAGAAATCGAGATTGGCCATTAAAATCATCAGATTTAGAAGAAAAGGAAAAATTAACAGAATTAGAATTTAATAGACTTAGAAAATTGGATGTTTTTAAGAATTACTAATAGCAATAACAACAACAACAATAATAACAGCAACTATGACAATAATAGTTATGGATTTGGTAACAAAGTTAGAAGAAATAGTATTAAAAGTGACATTATTATGAATATCATTAATTCTAGTTATAATAATAGTAATGATAACAATAAGTATAAATTTATAAAGAAATCTAGAATATCAGAAAATGCAAAAATATTTATTGCCAATAAAAATAGTAGATTATTAAGATGTTGTACTCTAAAATCAGGTAAAGACAATTATTATTGTTGTTATTAAATTTTGACACTTTTTTCTAAACAAATTTTTTTTTCTTTTTCTTTCATGCAAATAATAATATTTAGATTTGTTAGAAATTGATAAGGATAAAATGAATATTTTGGTGAAAATTTTTATTGATGAAATGGTAACAGTGGAACCACCAACCTTGCTAACCGATTATATATTGATTGTACCTAAACCTATTCCATTTGAAAGGTATAATTTTTTATTTTTGGAGAGGAGGGGAAATGAGATGGGATAATAATATTAGTTTTTTTTTTTATGAATTAGAGACAATATAATTCAAAAAAAGTTTTATGATAGTCCAGAATTATGGGATTTACTTCAATTCATTACATATGGTAATTCATTAATACATATTAATAATATATTATTATTATTATTGATGTTGCCATATAATGTTGATACTAATTTATTAATGCTTTTATTACTTGGAATTTTTTACCACTCTAACACTGGCAGATTATGATAAATTTGAAGAAGTTTTTGATTTAATATTAAGACCATTACTTGCTATAAATATTGGCTTTTGGTATCGTGTGAAAGATCAGAATCCAAATAACTATCCTTTAGAATTAAAATCATCTGAAAGATTATTAGAGATGATGAAGACAGTAAGAATTAATACATAGTTATATTTAATATACGTAATTTATATTTTTAATTTATTATGCCCACTTACTTACACTCATGTTTTCACCTGCAATATAATTTTTAGGCTAAATATTTACCAGAACCATTAAATCATGTGGGAAAATTATTTCCACACATTACATCAAATGATATTGGTTACTTATTATTTGAATGTATTTGGAAATTTATTATGGAAAATAGGCAGCAATGTCCATATTCTGATGACGATAATGACGATAATGATAAATTGGATGGATTCAAAAATTATTGGAAAAGAATTAGAAAGTTGAAATTGACTGTACAGAAAAATATTATGATGATTCCTCAAGAAATTGCTAATTGGATGTGTAGTAATGTTGGTGATGACGATGATCAAGAATCAAAGTCAATACATGATGTTCATCTTCTCAAATCAATTAATAATAACTCCCACTTATTGTATAGTGATTAATTAATTAGTTAAAATATTTTTAATAATAATTGTCAAATTTTTATATACAGTGTGTTTCAAAAAAAAAGGGCGTGCACAAAAAATTGCATATCTTAACAATTATGCAAGATAAACAAATAAAATTAGATTCATTTAAAAGCCTATCGAATACTTTATTAAATAAAAAAAAATTAATAAGAAATTATATCTCCGTTTTTTTCTAATACCAATTCACATCTCTGTTTCATAGACATAATAATATTTTTGACCATATCCTGTGGAATTTTCTCCCACTCCTCAACCATAGATCTCTTTAATTTGTCAACATTCTTTGGCATTCTTTTTTTGACATTATTTTTCACGATATACCACATGTTCTCAATGGGATTAAAGTCAGGACTATTGGATGGCCAGTCTATTGCACGAATCCTTTTTTCATCAATAAAAGTTTTTGCACATCAAAAAAATAAAGAAAAGACAATATGATAAATACATATAGGAGTTGCTTATCATATAAGCGAGATATCCAATCATTTTTCATCATGTGAAAAATTTTTTATTCATCTCAAAATTTTCAAAAAAAAGGGCGCGCACAATGCAAATTCATTTTGAAACACACTGTATAAGAACATACTACTTGGTTGATGCGTAAATAAATTTTTATTAAATTCTGTAGTTTATATACAATTATTATTGAAGATATTATTAAGATGATAATAATAAGAGTAATAAAGTGTAGCATAGTTTCCACCAAAAAAAAAAACTCATAAACAGCTTTGGGTCCAAGATATGCAATTGCTCTAGTGATTTTTTTTCTTAATATATAAATTATTTATTATGTATTAGTTTAATTTATCTTTTTATTATGCTATATAATGATGTAATGATGTATATATATTAATAATAATGAAACCCAAAATTAACTTAAGCCCAGCATCGGTGCAAATAATAATAATAATAATAATAATAATATGAATCTGTGGATGTAATTCTGTAGTTCATAATTTTGATTGAAGGATACATAATTATTCAAATGGCAATAAATAAAGTATTGTCATTATCATAATTAAATTAAATACAACTTCAAATTTAAAGTTCAATATCAACTTCAACTCCAAATTTGAACTCATCGCCAGCTTCTTTGCTTAAAAAAAAAAAAGAGTTTTAAACACATTTATTTTTTAGTAAACGAAAATTATCTTCCTCTCAGACCAGGCTAGATGTTACCATATAGGCATTGATTGCTGAAAGCTGGCATTTGTGTGATGATTGCATTGTGTTATACCCCTCTAGAATAAAGTTGGCATCTGCAATTAGTTCAAAATTCTCCAACTCAGGAAGTTACAACCTGGGTTATTGTTTTGGATTTTTCCTGAATTCAGAGTTTTGAGTCCTGGGTTGCTGTCTTGTCAGTGGCACACCAACTCACCAACAACCCTACCCCATTTAAATAACAAGTTCAGTTGGTCAAATAAAAATTAAAGAGAAGCAGAAAATTATTAATTGATGATCCGCGAATAAATGAGTGAGTCATACATATAGTTGGCTCGGTCTAAAGACCTCCTAAGTTTTGCATAAATTTTAAAAGTATAGAAGTCACTTTCTGTCCTATCT
>CAUDNR010000446.1:116531-136960 GCA_958430865.1 Entrophospora sp. SA101
TGCTTGAAATTAAACATAGATTTATTTGAAAAATCATTTTTTTAAAAATTTTTATGAATCTTTTTTTATATATCAAGGAAGATCTGCATGAATCATTTATAATACGTGAGAGAAGTGGTTCATTATTGGGGTTATTAATTTTTAAATTAAAATGAATTCCTTCTTCTGACAATGAATCACTCTGTCAATTAGAAATCGATCTCTGTCCCCTTGGAACAATTGAAAGATTGTTTGGAAGAAGATATATTTTGGAAGCATTGAAATTTTTGGCAAAGAGCTGTTCGATCAACAGGTTACGTAACGATATTCAAAAAAAAAAAAATACACGGTAACGTCTGAAAATGACCAAGTTTTTGCATGGAAAGTATTGTAAAATATAGCAAGTTTTAAATTGATCAAAAATTTTTGACTGGAAAAAAATTTTTAATTATTTTTTTTTTGAGTCTTCGGGCACAAAATTCTTGAGTTTTTTCGTCAGCATAAGTTGACTTAAAAATTTTCACAATTAGCAAGGTGGTTGCAACATATTTTGCGTTATTTGTAGTAAAGCATCCAGATGTTATTTGTGCAATGGCTAAACCCCAGCCCTTTGCATACAACAAATACAAATAGCTTTTGAATCATTCTTAAAAAATCTCGAAAATTATGATTTTTTTACTTGACATATTTATTTGTAAACAAGTAACAACAAAAAAAGAAAAGATATGAAATTTTTTAAATATAGATTTAAACTAAATAATATCTGTTAACACACACAACATTCAGTGTTGGAAATAGGAGTTGAAAATCCCCAAATTCTCCAGAAGATAAATTGGGTCTTTCCTTTCAAACAACAAGATCTTCGAGTTCTCTGATTTTCTCACAACAAAACATTTTTCACTATTTACAACATTCTTTATCCTTCGCCTTCAACCTTCATTTAGTCGGCGCTCACTATATAATATTCATTATAAAAATATCAGCGAAAATTTTTTGTAAAAATCATGTGATCTAATTTTATTTTGACTGGGCTTTGTAAAGAGCCATTTTTTTATTTACAGTTATTCGGTACCATCAAGTGCGCTTATAGATTCATCGAAGCTTTCTAGGTACAAGAAAGTGGCGGTAAGCAAGAGCAAAAGTAAATTCGTAAACTAATTATTGACAAGTGCTGAATTATTTGCCCAAAAGTTAACCTGTAATCGGCATTAACCCATCAAGATCTATATATGTGATATTATGTAATAAAGTTAATCGATGTAGCATATATACCACCTCGCCAGCTTTGAAAGGAGGACTTCGTTCACTACAAAAAACAAAAAAGCATAAGGCAGAAAAACAACGAAAATTAGAAGAATCATCAAAAAAACCAGACCCAATTGTAGGAAGACCCACACCCTTCACCCGATCATTACTTAAACCCGATGAAATTTTCAAAGTGGCATCAGCAGCGTCGTCAACTACTACCACGGCGTTAAATACTCCTTCTGGTTTTAATAATTTTTTACTCAATAAAAAAGATGAAAAATTTTTATTTGAGATTACACCTAAAGCTGTTGCAGCAACTGAAACAACAACTGACATTAAGAATCCGCCCACGATTTTAGATTCTGCAAATAAAATTGATGATGAAAATAGCAGTACTGAGACTTTAGATGGAAAATCTTTGGAGATCAAAGTACGTGAAAAAACTGAGATTGAAAAAGTTCAAGTGTTAAAAAAACTTGTAAGTTTACAAAATTCAGATGCCAAGGCTATACAGTTGTATAATATACAAAAGGCAATAGAGGAATTTGGCGGAAATGAGAGAAATACAGGAACACCAGAAGTTCAAGGTATTTTTGTTTTTACAAAGATTTATTTACATATATATAAATACATGTGAAATAATCTTTAATAAATAATAATTGATTAATGTTTTTACTAAAACATATAATATATTTAGCCGCGGTATATACTGTTCGAATTTTAAATCTACATGATCACTTCAAGAAGTTTCATAAAGATCTTGATAATTATCGTTCATTAAGACATTTAGTACATAAAAGACAAAAGATTTTAAAGTATTTAAAAAGGGTAAATTTAGAACGATATTATAAATGTCTCGAGAGATTAGGATTGGATGCAAGTGTTATCGAAGGAGAAATTGTAATATAAATAAAATAAAATTTATATTATTAATTTTTACATTTAATATATTTATTTATGTTTTTCACAAATAATAATAAAATAAAATGTTTTTTGATGTATATATTATTATATTATTTATCTATAGGATGATTGATGTATTATATATTGTTTATAGAAAGAATAATGTCTAAATTTTTTTTAAATATTATAAAATTAAGGTTAATTATACAAATGTTGGAAATATTAATTATAAATAATAGTAATAATAATAATATTGTGTGTTTGATTGAAGATTAATTAGTAATTATAATATATTTTTTGATTTATACTGGTAATTTAGCACCTGTTAATTTATCTACAAACTAAGGACAAAAGAAAATAAATAAATAATCAGTCAATTAATTATTGTTTGATTTATCTATTCATTATGAATTTTATTTTACCTGTGCAATTCCTGGTGCACTAAGTATATTTCCAATTAAAGGAATTCTTCTAAGAACTCTTACTATAACTGGGAAAAAATCACTAAGAATCAATTGTAATAATGATGTTATTATTATTAAAGTTAATGATCTTGTATAATTAATTCAAAGTATCAATTAAGAATAGTCTTTTTTTTCTATTTACCCAAATAAATTGAAAACCCCAAAAAGTTCAATAATTATTCCTAGGAAAGGCCATTTAACAAATACCAATACAATCCCACCAAAGAAACATATGGTTCCACGAATTTTATCTTTACGTGAAAAAAAAGCAATCGTTTTATCAAATCCTATAATTAATAATATTCCTGATAAAAATAGTATCTTTAATAATATATTTTATAAAGGGAAAATAAATTAACGAATGACTAATTAAGTTTATCAAAAAAAGTTATTATTTAAAATTAAAATATGAAAACATACATTTCCGATTGCCAATAAGCCACCATCAAAGAATAACACAACACCAAGGAACATAAATAATGTTCCGAATGCTGTTAAACCAACTCCAATCTCTTTATATTTAATAGAAAACAAATATTGTTATGAATCGTTGTGATTACAGAAAAGGAAAATCTGTTGAAATTTACATACTTTGAGTATCTGATAGCCACATCTTGAATTATAAAAAAATAATTTTCAAAGAAAAAAAAATATAATAATAAAAAAACGTGCCCAATTTTGAGTTGGCTGTCAATTAAATTATTACTATTATAAAATTTACTATTATAAAATTTACTATTACTATTACTATTACTATTATAATTATTATTTTACCGAATCCGAATCAAGTACGACATAACGTTAGAATTAATTTTTTGATCAAGAATTCATTCATTCATTATTTTATTTATTTATTTATTTATTTATTTATTTATTTATTATTTATTTATTTATTTATTATAAAATACAATGTATTCTTTAGCTTCTAGACTTTATAATAGTGTATTCAGCGATCCCACCGAACAAAATTCTGCAGTGGACAATGAGCAAGAAAGTGATGTAAAGATAGAGGCGACTTCTTCAAATTCAACCAACAATCCTGAAATCGATGTACCCATAACTATTAATTCAAATCTTGTAATCTCGGTTAATGATGGTAGAAAACACTTTTATACATACATACATATACACGCATGGTCCAAACCGACGTGATTAACTACTAATTTTGTTGTTAATTATAACAGAGTCAACAACAACATTTCCAATGATAAATAGTCCACAACGTGCCAAATCACCAATAAATCCATCAGCATCATCATCATCATCATCATCATCATCACTAACAGTAAGCAAGTCTAAAAAGTTGACTCCTATAGAGAAATCTAATAAATTGCGGAAAAAAATTATACTAGAACCTGGACATTCATCTCTGGATTGGGCAAAACTTAAGAGTAGTGGAGTCGATTTAAAAGTAAGATATGTTATGTGTTTGTTTGAACGGGATTGCTAATTAATTTATGACTAATATTTTTTATTATTAGGGAGTTTCAGAAATAAGAAATTATACACTTGAAGAATTAAAGAAACATAATAGAAGAGATGATGCATGGTCAGCGTTTAATGGAAAGATATATAACATTACTCCATATATAAAATTTCATCCTGGTGGTTAGTATAGAAATGGATGGCGTATTTTTTAATGTAGTTTTCAAATTAATAAGATAAGATGGCAATGGGAATTAAATTTATGTGATGTGTAAAAAAAGAAGAAATTAATTAAAAAATCTTTGTAACTGAACTTTTTAGGCGAAAAAGAATTAATGCGAGGAGCAGGAAAGGATGGAACAAAATTATTTAGTAAGCAGGCTCATTTGATAAATAATTTTTTTTATCATTTTGTTTTTTGAAAAGATGGATGAGAAAAATTAATCTTATTTATTATTTATTAATCAGTGGATATTCATGCATGGATTAATTATGAATTAATGTTAGATGAATGTTTTGTTGGATATCTAGTTGGTGGAAGTCATAATTTATTAGTTGGATAAAAAGATTTTTCAAAGAATAAAAACAATTATAAATTATAAAATTTATAAAATTAAAAAGCTTTATTTCTTTCTGTTTAAATAATCTATAATTGATTATATCTTTCCCTGTTCTTTTAATTCTTTTTTTTCTTTATCACTAAGAGTCCAAAATGAATCCATCTTACTTTTGTACCATCTTCTAATCTACAAATTAAAATAAATTATTTATTAAAAATAAAATTTTTTTTTAAAGCATAAAAATACATGTATACATATATATATATATATATATATAACTACCGGTATAAAACAATGATCTTTTTGATCAAAATCTGCATATAATACTAAATATACACCTGTAACTAAAAATAGTAAAAGCACGAATGAATCGATGAACTAAACTAATTAAAACAACTTGGTCAATTTAGTTTTGAATGGAAGATAGTTTTCTTACCAAGTGTTATTCCTACGCTAAATATATAATATGGCCTGGAATGTGGGGAAAAAAGTGGAGCTTTGTTAAATTTAATACTATTGTTACCAATAATCTGTTTACTACGAGCTTCTTGACGCAGTGTGTCAAGTGTATTGTTATTATTTTCAGAAGTCATTATTAATTTGTTAATATTTAATATTTAAAAAGTAGCTTGTCAATTAATAAATTTTGCTTATCATCCAATCAAATTCGTTTGATATAGTAAAAATCTCCGTCGTATCATTTATTACTACTATTTAACAAACTATTTGATAGACTGAAAAGAAAAAAAGAAGATGAGCTAAGTGGAAATAAAGAAATAGCAAGATTTCTTTTATGTATGTAAAAAAAATATACAGAGGATATACATTATATTGAATTGATTCCATTTATGAATTCAAAAATATTGAAAATGTGGTTTTAGTGAAGTTCGTAAAGCCGTTTGGATTATCAGTGATAAAAATTAAAAAAGAATATATAACTCAAGTGATACAATTTTATGATTTTCTCCCGCACTTTACACTTTAATTATATCCGTATATCGTCCTTTACAAAAAAAAAATTACTCTCTATATATTTATTTTTTGCTCTAAAAACTTCTCGGCGCAAAATTAGAAGTACTGCGACAAATAATATCGCAATATTAATTACTTGAATCTCAACCTAACAGAGAATATGTGATAATAATGTCGAAAAAAAGTTTGTGATTTGATCCAATCATTGGAAAATAGATGCAAGTTAATTTTATTTTATCATTGTTCGTGGAGGTTCCCATCCAATGAATTGATTTGACCGAATGTAATACATTCTCATTCATCTAATTAATTAAATTTAAATGGAAGAAGAGCCTTCAATCACTATAATAGGAGAAAGTAATAAATAATACAATAATGAGAAGGGATGAATTTTCTACTGCTCATATTTTGAAGTAAAGGATGGTTCTAAGAAGTCAAGTTTTAGATATGGAACTTGATGGAAAAGACTGAAATTGTAAAAGATGGAGAAAAATTTAAAGAAGCTATTTGTCAATTCAATGTCTCTGAAGTTTTGATATTATTTTTCCTTGTAATGTTTTAGTATGTGTTGGTGAATCTACATCTAATTATATTACACACTTAAAACTTGATCCACTCTTATTTGAAAAGATTTTTTTTTTGATAAATAAATTTAGTTTTTGTTAACAATGAATATATTTTAATTATTCACCAAATGATTATCTGAATATTGAATTTAATTGATTGAATGGATATAAAACGAATGAATATTCAATGGGCACAACTTCTATTTGTTCGAACGTGTTGTTGTAATTATCAATTGATAGGTGCGATTATAGTAATCTGATGTAATTAATTAAATTGATTTTTAAAATGTTTTCATAAAAACAATGACATAACAACAATTATACTTCAGGATCGTTTAATAGTTTAGGATAAGTCGACATCAGAAATATTGCTTTACAGCCACACAAGATAGAAGAAAAAACGCTATAATTTTATTCTACAATACTAAGGAACGATGTAATAAAGAGTTTTTCTAAAAAAAAATAGAACCTTTTACAAATTCTAGTTTCATCTGTTGGTTGAGATTCTTCAATAACACATCTAAGCAAGTAAGGATTTTGACGCAGCACTCTATTTCTTCCATATTCTATTTTATTCCAATGCATCAAGTGCAAAGGCTCTCAACTGTTAGAATTATCACTCATTTTCAAAGCACGGGAAGGACATAAGGTCATGGTCAAATTTGTCAAACTCAAACTGCCAAGAGTAGCTATATTTGCTTGGGTGACCGTGTGGGTTTCTCAGCTTTTGACAAAATGGTTTGGAGGAAAGAGTGACAACTTGGAGACTTTCCCAATTACTTCATATTTAAATAGAACCCTTGTATATGACTATTCGAATCGGTACTGTTATATGTGAAATTGGAAATTAAAATCTATAATAACAATTAAATGTTTGGATGCGAAATTCCTTTTGATCGGGTTTATCTAATTTCACATATTAATATGTGATTTGCGAATTCCACATAGATTTCATTTAGATAGTGTCAAAATTCCCTTTATATATTTAATAAAAATACAACCTGTTAAAAATATCTTTAATATGAAATATATATTTTTCGAAAAATAAATTTATCGCAATAATAATATATGAAAAAAATAAATTACAAAATCCAAGTATTTATATGTTATATCAACTGCTTTTTTTAACATCTTTGTAGAGTAAATACATTAGCGCATGCTCGATGTGTTTTCCGTTAAAATTTTCTGCACTAAAATAATGACCAGATCCAGCGGATATGGTATTTTGAACTACTGTAGTAAAAATTCGACGTTTATTTGGCTGATCTGGTGATTCATCAGAGTAAAGCACATAATAAGTTCCAGAGATGTGATCGTCCACCTCAGAATTTGTACGGACATTATCTTTTGTCCAGGCTGCACCTTTGGCATATGATATTTCTTTAAGTCTTGATTCAAGTAAATGTCTGACATTAGAGTCGAGATTGCTGAAAATATTTTCAATGAATCTATCAATGTCTGCTTTATTGTTATCAAGTATATAGACACCTGATTCGATACTCTGAGTGACACCGCCACTAGGACACGAGTATCCATGCACGGGACATTTCATGTTAAGAAGCCATTTATAATCACCTTCCATATTTTATAACTTTCCAATTCTTTCCTTATCTGACCGAATAAAAAGGATATTATTATTATTTATAAAAACAGCAATATAGAATATAATAAAGAGAGAAATCGAAATGAAATAATTACCTTCTATGTATCGTAGGGTTTCTTGGAAATTCTGGGATGGGAGGAGGAGGTTCAGATTTCTCAGTAGTCCAATACCTTAAACTAATAATCATAATAATCACAATAATCAATATATACACAAAATTTTTGATTCTGGTTCCATGATTATACATTATTGAATTAGAAATATGTATTTATAAGTGAATAACAGATCAGAATACACTCCTAAACGAATTATTTTTAATAATGATAAATTGTTGGAAGAGAAAAATTGCAGAGACCAATGAGTTTAGTCTGGTCCATTGCCGTTAATAACATACTAAATGTGGTTAAAATGTTACCATCAATGGATTGGTACCATGGCCAACCAGGACCCCGCAAACTTTATAGATAGTAATAGGTCAGTAACAAAAATTCCTGTTTGTTATATGACCAAAATTAAGTTTAATATATATATAACTTGACCCTATGATTTGCAATAAAAAGAACATAATTTGACTCAAAATATATACTCACATTAAAAATTTTGAAACTGTCTGATTTTATAATTTATAATATTTTAATGATTTTTTTAATATAAAATATTGGTTTTGTTTTTTGAAATGAGTACGTAAGGATAAAAATTTACACGAAAAATTTTCGGTTTCCCTAATAGATCGTTAACTACTAATTTCGAGCGCCAATATCATTTCTGAATCTAGACTAGTTCATGAACGTTATGGCAGTAATGAAACCCAAAATCACATGAAGGCCCTTTTTTGAATGAGCGCATGGCGTAGTAATGGGAGGAGGCCTTTAGACCGAGCCAACCATATTGTTAATAAAAAAAAAAAAATAACAATAATAATAGTATATATTAACAAAATCCGTTGTAACTATAGCCCTTAGAAATTTTATCATAAATTTGTTAAATTTGTTCATACCCTAAAATGTTGCACAAATCAGTGGATAAATTCAAATTCAAATTCTTCCATCTTTAAATAATATTGAGATGTACTAAATTTTTTTCAATTAAAAGAACCAAATTGTATATTAGTATTAATCATCATCTTGTACTTTGCATTATGTACAACACCAATTGCATCATACGATTTTTAATTTGACAACATGTTAAGAATTATAATTTCCTGTAGTTAGTTGAGTGATAATACTAGAAATTGAACAAGGTTGAACTTTAGAATTAATTGATGAAATATTTGGAATGGAGATAGCTGGTATGGATTAGTTTATTGCTATTATCAGTACCAAAAAAACAAATGTTTATCAATTATTCAATAATTATATAGGCGGTTTTGATCGAAGTAAGTGTTGGTCAAGATCTATGAAGCATGCAAAACAAATGTTTATCAATTATTCAATAATTATATAGGTGGGTTTGATCGAAATGAGTGTTAAAGACAATTTATACATTTTATTTATTATTTATTTAAACAACAATAATTATTAATTATCAATGAAACTAAAATTCAGAAATAATAAAATACCTTTTAGTTTTTGCTGAATCCCATCATAACATTTACTTTCACATATACGACTATTCGTGTTACTTGTAAATTATTTCCGATTTGTATATTAATTTCCCGTGATTTATAATTTATTATTTTACGCTACCACTTGTGTGATTGATTCAATCATTAAGATTAATACCATTCATTGCAAGAGTGGAATAAAATAATTACTTTTTGAATATAATTAATTATATATCTTGGTTAGATAAAAAATAAACATAACTTAGCTTTTTGTTGTTATTTAATCCTTTCTTCATATATGAATGTCTCCATCTATCAAATATTCATGATGATCATGATTATTATTCAATACATTTGATATCATCATTGACATAACAAACAATTACACCACCTAGGTAGTAACAATACCAAGACCATGCATAAATGAACTTTTAATAATGCCTGTCTACCCAGATCTCTCTGGAGTTCACAAGAATAAATAAATAGGGAGGATCAAAAAGAGATTATAGTTCCCATTGTATAGATAGTTCCTTAAAAATCACAAATAAATCTGATGTTGATCACAGGTGTTGGGATTAATTAAATTTTCCTATCACAAGCATGCAAGATGGCACTATTAAGCACAATTCAGCACCATGGAATTTTTTTCCCACAGGTGAAACAGACTTAAACATGTTGAAAGTCTTTGGACAAAACTTTCCCTTATCATCCCCTCAGACCAGGCTTGACTTTTACCATATGGACATTGATAATGTTGAGGATCAGCATTTGCGTGATGATTGCTTTGTGTTATATACCTCTCTTGAATAAAGTTGGTGTCTGCAACTAATTTAAAAATTCAGCAACTTGTGAAGTTGCTGTTTTGGATTTCCCTGAATTCAGAGTTTTGAGTCCTGGTTTGCTGTCATGTTGGTGGCACACCTACTCATCAACAACCCACTCTGGCTAAATAACAAATTCAGTTGGTCAAATAAAATCAATGAGAAACAGAGAATATGATTAATTTATACATAACATACCAAACAAAATCCAAACCATCTTATTTTACAGCCTTCCTCCCAACATCAGAACCCAAATGCAATTTCAACATCAGGAAAATGGGTACAAATATTATGCGTATATAATACGCAATTGCAGGGATTAAGCATATAATATGCATACAAATCGTGTATTTTTTTATGTATGCAAATTGTACATATACTATATGCTTAATCCCTGCAATTGCATATTATATACGCATAATATTTGTACCCATTTTCCTGATGAGGAAGATTTATATATTGGACATTTATTTATTTATTTATTTTATCTTATATATTTATTGGACACAACCCGAGCTGTAATTGAATTTACACGCTCGCATTATTAACTAGAGTGATGACAAGTGGTGGGCAATAACCACCACCACCATCCTTAAAACACTTACCCCTTCTTCACACCATACTCATCTTGTTTGTTTCTTTTGTTGTTGTTGTGTTGTCATGGCATTAATAAAAAATTTTAAAAAAAGTAAAAGTTTGTGATACAATTGACGCACACACTTTAATTATTTATCCTATTGGTTTTTTTTGGTAGGACAGATGCAAATTGATTTTTTTTTTCTTGGAAAAACAATTTATTTTTTGACAGAGTCCAAGGTGACAAAACGTGTTAATAACTAACCAGAGGTACTATTTATTGTATTGATTGATATTTTTATTTTTAATTGGAAATCAAAATGTGGAGCAGATCTTGCTGGTGTAATTACAAGATTTTCATTGATAATATTTTGCTTTTTGTAATCCATATTATATATTATTTATTATTATATAATTACAAGATGTCAAGGCAGCATTGACTGTTGAAAAAGAAATATTTCAAGTATGCAACATTTGATTACAGGAAAATAGCAGGCATTGAAGCACGCACGCTACCTTGAACACTTTACAGTCATTCTCACTATTCCTTGTGTACATAAGGCTAATCTGACTTGCAACCCCTCGATGATACAATGATGCTGCAGAATTCCAGGGGAGGGATGCAATGCCCTGGAGTTACATTGAGACTTCACCAATCATCAATGACGCTTCACTAATTTTCTCTCACAGTACCCAGACCAGAGATGGCTGCTGCCATGCTAGCCAAAAAGTTGCCTGCAATGATCCCACCTCTAGGGTAAGGATGGCACTGTGACCAAGTCACAGCTCTGTTGATGAATATTATGAGAATCTGCAGCTTGTTCAAGCTCAGGAGGTCACAATTCAGAGCAGGGTTGGTGGCCTGAAATTGCATTTGGACCCTGATGTTAAGAGGAAAGTTGTAAAATAGTGTTTGTTTTGTATAATCACTTTCCTAAATTCTCTGTTTTCTTGATGCTAACCAATTTATGATTTTGGATAGGGGACTGGATTGGATTTTTGCCCAATCAGTCTTCTGTCCTGTAGGTTAAAATTATCACATGATTATATACATCTTTGTCAGTAATGTGGCCGACAAGAAAAAAGTTATAAAATGGTTTGGATTTTGTTTGGTATGTTTTGTTATAAATTAATCATTTTCCCAAATTTTCTGCTTCTCTTTAATTTTTATCTGACCAACTGAATTTGTTATTTAAATGGGGGCAGGATTGTTGGTGAGTAGGCATGCCACTGATAAGACAGGAGACGCCTTTGAGATATACCAGCCAAACTCATAGAAAGGGATCTTTTGTCTAGACTTAGGGTCACATGGATGTTAAGCACAGAAAATGTACACTATCAATGTATATTTTTTTCAACAAAATAAACATTTAAATAATTAATTGTTAAATATTAATACTTTTCTTTTCATAAAAATTACAGCAACCCAGGACTCAAAA
The DNA here is from genome assembly GCA_958430865.1 of Entrophospora sp. SA101. Taxonomy (NCBI): domain Eukaryota; kingdom Fungi; phylum Glomeromycota; class Glomeromycetes; order Entrophosporales; family Entrophosporaceae; genus Entrophospora; species Entrophospora sp. SA101. Next base: position 128,631 of record CAUDNR010000446.1, read on the forward strand.
CTCAGAATCCAAAACAGCAATCCAGGTTGCAGCCTTCCGAGTTGCAGAATTTTCAACACCAACTTTTATTCTAGCGTGGCAATAACACAAAGCAATCATCACACTAGCACCAGCTATCAATGACCATATGGTGACAGCCAGCTTGGTCTTAGGGGGGATAAGGGAAAGTTTTGTCCAAAGCCTTCCAACATGTTTAAGTCCATTACACCCATGGAAAAAAATCCATGGTGCTGAATTGCACTTGTGCTGTCTTGCATGTTTGTGATAGGAAATTTTAATTAAATCTGACACCTGCAATCAACATCAGATTTATTATTCATAAGGAACCATGATTGATAATCGGGAAAAATAATTTATTTTTGTGAACCCCAGAGATCTGGGTAGACAGGCATTATTAAAATTTTCATTTCTGCATGGCCTTGGCTTCATTACTGCTTGGGTGATGCAATTGTTTGTTATCTCAATGATGATATCAAATGTATTGAAGGCCATCATGAATATTTGATGGATGGAAGCATTCACACACAAGGAAATGATTAATACGGTTCACCTTTCAACATATCCATTTTCAGAAAGTTAGACATGGTATTTTATTAATTCTTTTTCTAACACTTATTATTTCTATTTTTTTTTTTTTTTATTATTACTATCAATAAACGCGCATAACTTTATTCTCTTTTTATTCTTCATTACAATCATATCCCCTTTTTTTTTCATATGTTTTTCAAAATTAGTGGAGATATAACTGGGTATATAGAATATATAGCAGTCAGATAGGATTTCACATTTGCTGATTTTGCTGTATGGTCGACACAGCACGTTTTCGTCCAACAGACCTTAAAAGAAGAATCGAATAGAAGTTATAAATAAAAACTTCCTATACTTCTAAATAAAAGGAATCTTGTACTTTTGCTCTTTTAAACACAATCTTTATTTGTTGGTAAGTTGTTTCATTGTCCGGCAATAGCCTTTCAAAAAGAACCATGCTTTTTAACTTTGGAGACCTAATTCTTTATGAAAAACAACGTTATTACGATCATTTTAATGTAATAAGTTAGAGTACATTGAGGGCTATCAGGAAATGTACGGTTTTTACAGAAGAGGGAGAAATTAGAAGCAAAAATATTTTTTATAATCTATTTTATTCGCTAATAAAACTATTCTGATCCACATAATCATAAATTTATTGTTACCATCAATTAATATTCTCTCCTAAAAAATAATTGGTGATACTAGCATTCATTACATTCTTTAATTGGTTCCTAATTGGATCTTAATTATATTTTTTAATTATATCAAACTTAATCTGCAAAGGATTCGGTTGTTGCATTTAAGCTCCGAACAAATGGAATTGAGTTAAATTTTAAAGTGATTCGAATTCCAAAAAACTGGATTCGATAAAATTTCTTTTAATGTCATATTAATAGGGTTTTTATTCGAACGATTCGTTTTATTTGTTATGAATTTGAGTATTCGATTTTTATTTGGATAAAATAAATAAAACGAATAATTTGGATAAAATAAATATAATATAATAATAATGAAAAAAACGAATATAATAATGACAAATGACAAATGACAATAATTACATTGTTGAGAATGATGCCTCTTCAATTACTTCTTCAACAGGCATAGTGCAATTAATGTGTTCAAAGAAAAACAAGAAGTGGAACGTGTGGATCAATTTCACAGTTGTAGATGGAAAAACCAAATGCAATTATTGCACTAGGTAAATGTATTTTTTGTCCAAAGGCAACTCTTTTAAAATTAAAATTATTTTATATGGTACAGTGCAAGTCACTTAGTCCCACAACTTTTTATTGGTCATGTAGACTTTCAAATTCTCCAAAAATAGAAATGCAACACCCAAAAATAAATCGTGTATTTGAAGCCAAGACCTTCCTCTACAAAATCACAATTTCATTTCGTTGATATGTCATGTTGTTGTGGAGGATTTGAGCTTTAAAGTTGCACAAAGTTTACCAAATTTACGATTCTTGGCCCTAAAATGGCCAGTTACACACAAAAAAGTTTATCAAAAATAGACGAATTGAAACAAAATAAAAATTTGAAAAATTTATCTTATATTGCAGATCTTTTGTCACGTGAATTTTCCAGATGAACGGGAAGATAATTAATTATCTTTATTATTAAAAAAACAAAGAACAGGTAAGTTCATTTATTTTAATTTAATAAATAGATTATTGCATTGATCAAAGAATGTACAAAATATCATGTGACCTTAAAATTTTTATTGCATTTTTGATTGGAAATTTTTTTCTCAAAATTGGCCACTGTGGCGCAGAAAGTTGTGGGACTAAGTGACTTGCACTATATATATTTGAATTAGATTCGAACCAAGTCATTTATAGGTTCGAATTTCATTGATTCGTTTGGAGCCTTGGTTATAAGAAAAATCTTAAAAATCGATCTAACAATTCACATAATTAACAAGAACTTTATTTTCAACATTGGCCCCATGTAACCAAACTAAATGTGATATCAAATTATCGGGTTGAGAAGTTGCAAACACTCATTTAAGCCTACAATCATCTTTAATTTCTCGCCTTTGTCTGGCCAATTTGTTTGATTAAACAATTGACGTTGTTATTGTTTGACATATGCATCATTTTCATTCTCTAAATTTTATAAAGGATTAATGAAATAAATAAATCGCAACGTTAAGTATTAACTATGTTCATTTCTCAGTTAGTATAACCAACAAACTACCTCTTAAAAACTTACAAGAGAGTATAACGATATTAAGGTCATGCAAAATCAAACTTTTAAGGAATCAGAGGGAAAGAGAATAAAAACAAAATTACAAGGTGTAAAATCCATTTTTAAAAAAGTAAAATTAATAAATTAAGTCAAACTTGTTAAGTTTGGATATCAGGTTTATCTCTCTAGAGAAAAGGCCTGAGATACAATTTCAATAAAGTTTGTAGTTCCAAAATTTCTTTCCATTGGAAAAAGATATAATTATTCTAAAACTGGCTGGATTCAATTGTAATTTGAGCTCCCTTTCAAAAATTTATAAACAAATATATACTAATGCGACTAATTAGATTTTAACTGTTAAAATCAAAACAAAAAAAATCAAAAAGTAAATTAACTCCATATATGCAAAGTCATAACATCATTTTGTTTCACATAATGATAGTGAATAAAGTGGACGCTTTATTACAAATAGGTTAAGATGTTTCAAACTTGACCTTGTCTAGAAACTTTACAACATCTTGTTTAATCTAAAAATGTTTCAAAAAAAATGAGCATTTCTTTATAGATTTTCGTGAAACAGTTATTGAAAATTTTCCGATACTAACTTATTGTTGTCGTGTGATCATTTTTCATACAAAACAAACTTGTAAAACAAAACCTAGTCCTTTTTATGGAAAGTGGAGATGTGGCACATCAAACTATTTCTTTCAAGATTTTATCCATGTAAAGAATGGCAGGGACAGGACCAGGTTTCTGCGCCATGACGGCACTTTACCTTTTCAGTAGGGCCAGTTGGATTCGTATAAATAAAGGAACTGAAATACCTCTTTTCGTCAATATTAATAATTATAACAATTGATAATAATAATTATTCTTTTCAATATTTTTCCGAAAATTATAACTTGAGGCGAAAACAACTACATCGTGAATTCTATGAAAATCACATACAAAAAACTTGGTCTAAAATACTGTTCATAATGTTGTAAAATTAAAATGGTTAGCAATTTGCCCTTTAGTATTAGATACAAAAAATAAAAAATAAACCATGAATGAAACTGCGTCTGTTTTATGGATTTAACTAAAAGAGTAATCACAGATGTACTGTTGAAAAAGATTTGCTCAATTTATCAATTGTGACATTTGACGATCTATTTATAAAAATAGATGCAATATTGATATTGATAGTCGACCCAATCTTAAGAAAACGTTTCCACAAATTTAATTTGTTCATTTTTGAAAAATTAAATTTTCCGATTCGACCTTTATTAACGGAATATTCCAAGAAGTTTATGACTTCCATTAAACCATACCACATCATTACCATCTCTATACTCTACCAAATAACAGAAGACAAATCATTGGTTCAAAGACAAATGAACAACGATTCCAAAAGAGAAACAAATAAAAGAAGTATTGAAGGAATTTGCCACGGTAGTGGAATATTTTTCGAAACAAAAATATTGGAAAAAGAAAAGATGTATGCATTAATTATTTACTATAATAATATTTAAAATTGTTAAATAGAAGTTTCGTTTTTTTAAAAAAAGTGGAAAGTCGTCGTCATGAGCGAAGTTTTTTTATTATTATATTAATAGATTTTTTTTGTTTGTGTAACCCGAATGTGTGATGATGACGACGATGACATTTTGAGTTTATTTTTCAAGCCACATTTCCAACAAATCAATTTACTTTTGTAGGAAATTACTAAAAGATCTTCACCACAAAGAGAGGGAAAAGAGTACAAAATAGTTCAGGGCCCATAAAAACTAATATTATTTATAGAGCTAAATTATTATTTTTTTTTTTAAAATTAAAATTTTTTTTTAATTCTTTGAACATATAATCTAAAAAAAAAATAATATTTATTTTTTTATTTATTAATTTTTATTAAAAATATCAAATTTCTTTCCTTTTTTGTTCTTTTCTTTACTTTTTCTTTTGACACATTCTCTAAATCAAGGTAAAGAAATATTTATACTTGTTGTTATTGTTGGAATAATTTTTTTTGTTATTGTCGAGAAAATAAAAAAAACCATACTAAAAATTTCTCTTTAATAAATACATATATATAATATATCTAATAGTTGCAAATATGTCACAACTTGAAGACCATGCACAAGGTAACATTATCTTTTCTTTTAAATATAAACCTCAAAATAAACATACATTAATAAACCTATTTAGATATATATAAATTAATACGTGAATATATGAATATATAACTTTTATTTTTATTTTAGCTTCTGACCGTCTTGACCGTTATAGGATTCGTCAAGAAGCAGCTAAAGGTTTTGATGATGATCTTGAGTTTTGTCCTTCTTTGTCACCGGAAGAGGTAAATTTCTCAACCAATTTTATGTGATTAGAAATGTATCTTGTTTGAATTAAGAGTCAATCAACCTGTGACTGACTTTTTAGCAAAAAAAAATTATGCAATAATTTGTATTCTAGTCATATTTAATTAATTACTAAATTATGAGCAACAAAATAATAATAACAGTAATAATAATAATGACAACAATAACAACAACAATACTAATAATCATTGTTTCATTTTATTTATTATATATACAAGCTCGCGGAATTCCAATTGCATTTTCAACTTCTATTACAAAGTCAGTCCAAATCCATTAATATAACACCACCACAACAAAAAAGAGCAATACCAATAATTGATCCTACAAACAAAACTCCTCTAAATGTTATTCCTTTAAAAGCAAACTCCAATTCTAACTTTAATTTTAATTTTAATTTTATTTCTAATCCCAACTCTAATTTAAACTCACTATCGTCATCATCACTATTATCATCCAATAATAATAACATTAACAATTCAATACCTTTATCGTCATTACTATCGTCCACATCTTCATCTACAAATTTTTCTTCTACTTCTCCCCCATCATCATCATCGTCATCATCATCGTCATCAACTACATTTTATACAAGACCAAATTCACCATTTTCATCATATAACAACAACAATATAGCATCATCATCATCATCATCGTCAATAATATCACCACCAACATCAAATAATAATAATCTATTATTATATCATCATCATCATAGTCATCATAATCATAGCCATCATCATTATTATCAACAACAATTATCAGCTCCGATTAAAATGACAAAGTCAATACCAATCATTGATCCCAGTAATGGGAATATTGTAAATATGCCAAATAATATCAATAATGGTAATAATAATAATAATAGTAATAATAGTAATAATAGCAATAACAATAACAATAATAGTGGTTTTGGAGGTTTCTATAGTGATATTTCTGTAAGATAATAAGGATAATTTTTATAAATATGTTTGAAGAGAAAATAATTAATTATTATTATTGTATAGTTTTTTATCATGAAATAATATCTTAGTTTTATTTTTATCTTTGTTTCATTTTTATATTCATTTTTTTACTATTTTTTAATTTTTTTTTTTTCATGTAATAAAATTTCAATTCATATTTTTTACAAGAAAAAAAACAAGTTTTTTTTTCTCTAAGAAAAAAATTGGATTTTATAATATAAATAATATAAATAATATAAATATATAACATATAAGCCGGATTTTTTATTAATCCCAAGATTTAATTCTCATAGTATTTTCTTCGCCCATGACATTTAAATGCATTTTAAATACTTTATCCAACATGTGTGGTTGATGTGCTGCACCTATTTTTAAACATTTCTTTTCTGAGATTTCAAAATAATCTTTTAAGATATCTCTATAATCCGGATGAACACATTTATCAATTATCATTTTGGCTCGTTCTACCGGCGATAAGCCTCTTATATCCGCTAAGCCATGTTCTGTCACTATTACATCTAAATCGTGTTCACTATATATATATATATTTATTTATTTTTTTTTTAGGAGAAATAATTAATTCAAGAAAAAGAAAAAGTTTTTTGGTTTTTTCAAACTCTCTTTGTTATACTACTTACGTATGATCGATATGTGAACACATTGGTACAACACAGGAAATTCCTATTGGATCTTTCTTTGTTGGTCTTGTAGATGGTGTATGCATAATGCTTAATTTAGAGTTTCTCAAAAAATCTGATGATCCACCAAGCCCATTCAACATTCTTGTGCCACATACATGTGTAGAGTTGGAATGTGCATATATATCAACCTATGGATAAATTTTGTAGTCAATTAATTTAAAATAATAATAATAAATTTCTAAAAAATAAATAATAATAATAATACCTCGACAGGAGTATTCATCGCTATAACACCTAATCTTCTAATAACTTCCGGCGAATTGGAAACACTTTGGCTTCTCAACACCAATCGATCCTTTAAATAATCCCACATCTCATAAAATCTTTTAAATCCTGTTGGTGAAAATGCTACGCTGGTTGCCGATGCAAATGACAATTTATGATGTTCCCAAAAATCAAGAAATGTATCTAATATCAATCAACGAAAACCAATCATTTAATTGTATTGTTTTAATAAAACAATTGCTTTCTTTTAATTATCAATTCATTCGTTTGATTGACACAAACCTTGAATTACTTCTGTCCAAACTTCTACATCAGTAAAAGGTCCATCGGCAAGTCCTCCAATAACAGCATTTGCTATATTTCCTACGCCGGATTGTAACGGTAACAATTGTTTTGGTAGCCGATCCATACTAACTTCATGCTCCAAAAATTCAAGTATATTATTCGCAATCTTATGTGATGTAGCATCCTAATAACATTGACAAAAAAAAAATATCATTATTAGTTTTTAAAGAAAAAAATCTTCCTTAAATAACACTATTATTATTACCTGGGGTTCACTATCTGTTGTTCTATCTAACACCGTTGACTCTATGACTGCTATTACTTTATCACTATCACATGGAATGTATGGAGTTCCCACCCTATCATCAACACGTTGAACTAAAATTGGAAATTTATAAGGTGCAAACTTGCTTAATGTGATATCATGTAATCCTTCAAAATTAGGTAACGCCGTATTAACTTCAATCACCACATGAGCTGCAGATTGAACAATTTCGGGTGTTGCTCCAACTGATGCTCCAGGAATTATGTGACCTTCTTCTGTTATTGCTGTTGCTTCAACTATCACCACATCAAGTTTTTCTATTGTGGTTCCTTTTTTTTCTAATGTATAATAACCTGATACCAAATCCTTGATAAATAAGAGAGAATGTGCATATTTGTGTGTTAGGAAAAGTAATTTCCAAAAATCGAAGAAAATTCGATAATAATTACCAATGGAAACTCGGAAAGATGTTTATCAGCAAACGCAATATGATTTGTGTTGATTCCTTTTTGAATATCTTTACCAAGTTGGTATGGATAACGTCTAGATATCATATCATTCTAAAATATCGACAAAAACATCAAAAGAGAATACCTTAAACCATCAAAATTAACTAGAAAATAGCTAGAAAAACAATTACCCTTGCCCATCTGAATAAATAAATAAATAAATAAAAAATAAATAAAAAATAAATAAATGAGCTAATAAATGAATTAATAAATGAATAAATATACTACAAATAAAAAATTAATAAATAAATAAATGAATGAATAAATATACTATAAATAATATTATAAAATAATTACCTGAATAT
>CAUDNR010000446.1:136970-162257 GCA_958430865.1 Entrophospora sp. SA101
TTAAACAAACACTATTGATCCCCGAAATCCTTTGTAATACCAATGTTCACTTTGTCTGGTTTTGTTGCAGCATGCCCCATATCAATATCTGTGTCATTAAGAGATGACCCAACTCCACTCATTAAGATAAAGTTGGCACTTGTCTTTGATGTTTTTCCACATCCAACATAACAAGGAATATTAATCACACCACCTCCCTTTCAAAATTGAAAATATCAGCATAAATAGGCTTATAAACCTTTAAGACATAATCATTTCCAAGTAAGTAAGCAGTACTTGTTGCGCCAGTTCCAAGTATCTCTGTCGCCTCAAATATTTTTTCTTGATATTTAATTGTTGGAAGTGAAAATCCAAGAAGTTCTGATGTTGATAAACAAAAGTGTGCAAGATAATGGGATCCAACTTTTCTAAATGGAAGGATACCAGTTATATAGAAATAGGTATCATTATTTTCAGTCAATACAGCTTTAATGAATTGAATATGATGACAAGTTGTCAAATCCCTGTTGCCTCCTTGTGATCTAGGTTTAATTGTAAAAGTGTTTCTAGAAATTGACATAACTCTGCAAGAGATGTGGCTTTCACCCATTCATCCTCTTTTTCAGTGACTTTGATCTCTAAAACAGAAACAATATTGATATTTGAGATGGCTCGATCTTGCAAATAGAAGATAATATCTGGTTTTTGTCCCTTAAGAATAGGTTTCTGGTGAGTATCTACATGTTTCAGTTGCATGCTTGGGTATTTGGAAACAAAAATATCCAGCTTCTTCATAAGATAATGTTGATAGACTGTTTCTAATTTGCTTAAACTTTCTTCTTCTTGAATAAGTTTTGCATCTGCATAGCTTGGAACATCTGAAAAATCAAACCCATCATGTGCAGTATCTTTTTCCTCTGTTCAGGAATTGAAAGATGATTATTTTTCACTCTAGTTTCATAATAATGTGAAAGAATCATCAATGACTAGTTGTTTCTGTAATTTTGATGGTGTTGATGATGAGTAACTAAATTTTCTCTTGAAATGGATGGCTTCTGAAATAAATAGAAATGGAAATAGGAAATATCATTAATATTTCACTATACAAGCAATGTAATTTAATGTTAAACATGGAATGGAATGAATAAAAAATAATTTTTTTTATTTTTTTACACAATTACCCTCTCCTTTTTCTTTATTGAATTTGGTTAATTCTTTTTGTAAATACCGCATCTGCTCTCCACATTTCTTCTTATCCTCCTCCAACTCTTTCTTTCCCTTCCAATATTCCTTTTTCGCCAACATACATCTCTGGCTCTCCTTCTCTTAACTTCTCCAGCCTTTCCAACTTCTTCTCTATCTTTCTCAACCTCTCCTTTACTTCTTCTAACTCTTTTTCAATTTTTTTGTATGTCGCCATCTTGTAAAAAAAAAGATTGTAAAAAATTAGCTTTATTAATTTTTTTTTATTTGATTTTAGATTGTAATTATTACAATTAATTGTTTCTATAATTTCGACCAATGATAAATTAGTGGCACATGACTTGGAATTTATTGACAAAAGAAATTAATTCAAGTAATAATGGAAAAATACATAAATGACATAAAAAAGTAAGTTAAAAAAAATTGTCAGAGCACTTGCATGGAAGGAAAAGCATTCGGACCAAAAGCCATTGTTAACAAAAATTCAACCTTCACTTATTACATTTGCATAAAGGAAATTTTTTTTTGTATATTAATATATGGGGTAGACTGCAACAAAACCAGACAAAGTGAACCAGGAATTTCAGGGATCAAATTTAACATCACTATTTGCATTATTATATATTAATATTAATATCAATTTGATATTGTTTTATTTTTATTTTTTTTAGCAATATATAAAAACTATTCTTATATATAAAAATATAATACGCGATTATAAATTAAATAATATATTTTTGTGATAACAGATAATAATAAAAATATCTGATTTTCAATATAACTTTTCTAAAAACCATTCCACTACACGAATTCTTCAGACTAATTAGAGACCCCGACCAGTTCCTATTTAAGCAATATTTTTACTTGTGGCGTATCTGGAAGTTTGCGAATATAAGACATTTGTGTAGGTGGTGTAAATTGATCACTTCGATATTTGAAATTCTTTGAACGCGTTCCTGCCATTACAAAGAATGAAATTTGTGAGCAAAAATGTATCATTATAAGCTTAAAAAAAACATGGCATATACCTCCAAAGCAACGAAATGACTTATCGCGAATTCTGCTAACGGAATTGCAGATTTGTCGACTACCACCTTTGTTTTGAGAAACAGCCAGGAACGGTATAAACCGTCAAATTTTAGATCCATAATAAAGGATTCCATCGAATCACCTGATTATTGTAGAAACATAATTCATAAGAAATAATAATAAAACTTGTAATTTATCGAAAGCATATACATACCGAGGTTTAAAAATATAGCACTTTCGCCTGGACCTCCCTTTCTTTCTAATTGTTGGTTTATTGATTTTCTCCCTTTCAATTGAGCTTTCAACCTATCCTTTTTTCCTTGTAATGGTGTGAAACCCAATGGCTTAAACTCTGAGTTTAAGATTGCCACACCATTCACTAAACACGAAAGATCGGGTCTTGTTTTTGATCTTGCGGTGGCACGATTTAATCCAAGTTCATATTCTTTTTCGGGTCGATGAAACGAACGAGTAATTGGATATATGAACATATCACAATGTTCCTCCTCGGATAGCTTTGATGGGGCAACTTCCGGAATACTATAATATCTGTAATGTGTTAAAGAATTTATGTAAGTCACGAATTCACAGATAACAAAAAACATATCGTAAAACAAGTACATCAGGAAAATTTTTGCACAATTTTCCTGATGTAAACTTACAGATTATTGAACATGGATGCGACTATTCTGTTCAATTGAGATTTTACACTATCCATAAAAACGTCTCCGCCAACCAAGTGTCTACCAGCGGTATCACGAAGAGATGATGAAATCTCCAGTGTAAGTGGTGGTTCATTTATGTTGTAGGGATTAGTTTCCATTATCTCTTTCCATTCTTGATTAGTGAATATTGAGTATGGACATGGCCAACAGAGCACTATAATGGATGATAAAGCCCTGAATACAATAAGGAAAAAAGATGTTTTGATATATCTCAGTATGGTCATTGTGCTAGTCAAATGTTATATGTTCAAAATACTTACAGAAGTTCGTAAATATTATCATATTTTAAACCTTCTCTCTGTGCTTTCTTGAGAATATCTTTTTGATACTGGCGAAATCTATCTGTTATACAAGTACAACCAACTTCCCACTAAAAAACAGAAGTAAAATTGAGATATACAAGAAATAAAGAAATCAATATTTGAGATGTATATATACCTTAGCTTTTGGTTCACGCTTCAACTCTATTGAAATGTTTTTTAGATCAAATTTAATTTCTTCGTCGTTGTCTTCAAGCTCTTTATTAATATTATCAGAAGGGGGAAAAAACTCGAAGGAAAAATTTTCACTATTGTTTCTTAGTTGTAGATTTTCTGCATTAGGATCATTCGTCTCACATTTTGTCTGAATAGAAAATACACATGGGAATTTTATTTTCCCTCAACTTTATCACCTATAAATTTTTCTTTACCTTTTTACTTGAAATATTTTCTTCAATGTCAGCTTTATTTTCTCGCTTACGATGATAAGTTGGTGGTAATTTTATGTCTTCAATTACTTTTTCATTTGCGTAAGAATATTGAGTAGTATCATAATTAATATTATTTTTTTCCGATAATATTTCTCGTTTTGGTTCTTCGCTAAGAAAAAATTTATTTGATTTGTATTATTTTATATAAAACTAGAGTGACGACGAGTGGCGGGCGATAACCATCACCATCCTTAAAACACTTACCCTTTTTCTTCGGCAATAGCCTTGGAGTGGTTTTTTCTTCTTTTAGTTTGATTAAACATTTTTCAAAAAAAAAAAGTATTATTATTTGATCGACGTGTACACATTAATTATTTATCCTATTGGTTTTTTTTGGTAGGACAGACGCGAATTGATTTTTTTCTTTTTTTTGGAAAAACAATTTATTTTTTGACAGAGTCCAAGGTGACAAAACGTGAGTGTTGTTTGGTTTGGTTTGGTTTAGATCTCCTAAAGAAACGTGTTAATAACTAACCAGAGGTACTATTTTTTATTTGTATTGATATAATGTGGTGTCTTTTATTTTATATAAATATTTTAATTGGAATCAAAACGCGGAACAGATCTTGCTGGGTAATTACAAGATTTTCATTGATAATATTTTGCTTTTCGTAATCGTTAATAATAATAATATTAATATATAATTACAAGATGTCAAGGCAGCATGTCTGACTGTTACAGAAGAAACATTTTGAATATGCAATGTTTGATTATCGGAAATTGGCAAGTGTTGAAGCACGCACGCACGCACGCTACCTTGAACACTTACAGTCATTCTCTCGTCTTCCTCGTGTGCACAAGGCTAATCTGACTTGATCCCCCGATGATACAATGATGCTACAGAATTCCAGGGGGCGGGGAGCAATGCCCTGGAGTTTACCGAGACTGCATCAATGACACTTTCACTAATCTCCCCAGACCAGAGATGGCTGCTGGCATGCTGGTCAAAAAGTTGCCTGCAATGATCCTACCTCTAGGGAAGGATGGCACTGTGACCAAGTCACAACTCTGGAGGAATATTAAGAGAATCTGCAGCTTGTTCAAGCACAAGAGGTCACAATTCAGAGCAGGGTTGGTGGCCCTGAAATTGCATTTGGGCTCTGATGTTAAGAGGAAAGTTGTAAAATAGTGTTTGTTTTGTATAATCATTTTTCAATGTATATTTTTTTCAACAAAATAAACATTTAAATAATTAATTTTTAAATATTAATACTTTTCTTTTCATAAAAATTACAGCAACCCAGGACTCAAAACTCTGAATTCAGGAAAAACCAAAACAATGACTCAGGTTGCAACCTCCCGAGTTGCTGAATTTTCAACCAGTTGCAGATGCCAACTTTTATTCTAGTGTGGCAATAACACAAAGCAAGCATCACACAAGCACCAAGCTATCAGTGATCAATGCCCATATGGTGACATCCAAGCCTGGTCTGAGAGGGAGATAAGGGAAAGTTTTGACCAAAGCCTTCCAACATGTGTGGAACCTCTCTGTGGAAAGAAAATTCCATGGTTATAGGCGTGCTTAATTGCACCGCATTGCATGTTGGTGATAGGAAATTTTAATTAAATCTGACACCTGCAATCAACATCAGATTTATTATTCATAAGGAACCATGATTGATAATCGGGAAAAATAATTTATTTTTGTGAACCCCAGAGATCTGGGTAGACAGGCATTATTAAAATTTTCATTTCTGCATGGCCTTGGCTTCATTACTGCTTGGGTGATGCAATTGTTTGTTATCTCAATGATGATATCAAATGTATTGAAGGCCATCATGAATATTTGATGGATGGAAGCATTCACACACAAGGAAATGATTAATACGGTTCACCTTTCAACATATCCATTTTCAGAAAGTTAGACATGGTATTTTATTAATTCTTTTTCTAACACTTATTATTTCTATTTTTTTTTTTTTTTATTATTACTATCAATAAACGCGCATAACTTTATTCTCTTTTTATTCTTCATTACAATCATATCCCCTTTTTTTTTCATATGTTTTTCAAAATTAGTGGAGATATAACTGGGTATATAGAATATATAGCAGTCAGATAGGATTTCACATTTGCTGATTTTGCTGTATGGTCGACACAGCACGTTTTCGTCCAACAGACCTTAAAAGAAGAATCGAATAGAAGTTATAAATAAAAACTTCCTATACTTCTAAATAAAAGGAATCTTGTACTTTTGCTCTTTTAAACACAATCTTTATTTGTTGGTAAGTTGTTTCATTGTCCGGCAATAGCCTTTCAAAAAGAACCATGCTTTTTAACTTTGGAGACCTAATTCTTTATGAAAAACAACGTTATTACGATCATTTTAATGTAATAAGTTAGAGTACATTGAGGGCTATCAGGAAATGTACGGTTTTTACAGAAGAGGGAGAAATTAGAAGCAAAAATATTTTTTATAATCTATTTTATTCGCTAATAAAACTATTCTGATCCACATAATCATAAATTTATTGTTACCATCAATTAATATTCTCTCCTAAAAAATAATTGGTGATACTAGCATTCATTACATTCTTTAATTGGTTCCTAATTGGATCTTAATTATATTTTTTAATTATATCAAACTTAATCTGCAAAGGATTCGGTTGTTGCATTTAAGCTCCGAACAAATGGAATTGAGTTAAATTTTAAAGTGATTCGAATTCCAAAAAACTGGATTCGATAAAATTTCTTTTAATGTCATATTAATAGGGTTTTTATTCGAACGATTCGTTTTATTTGTTATGAATTTGAGTATTCGATTTTTATTTGGATAAAATAAATAAAACGAATAATTTGGATAAAATAAATATAATATAATAATAATGAAAAAAACGAATATAATAATGACAAATGACAAATGACAATAATTACATTGTTGAGAATGATGCCTCTTCAATTACTTCTTCAACAGGCATAGTGCAATTAATGTGTTCAAAGAAAAACAAGAAGTGGAACGTGTGGATCAATTTCACAGTTGTAGATGGAAAAACCAAATGCAATTATTGCACTAGGTAAATGTATTTTTTGTCCAAAGGCAACTCTTTTAAAATTAAAATTATTTTATATGGTACAGTGCAAGTCACTTAGTCCCACAACTTTTTATTGGTCATGTAGACTTTCAAATTCTCCAAAAATAGAAATGCAACACCCAAAAATAAATCGTGTATTTGAAGCCAAGACCTTCCTCTACAAAATCACAATTTCATTTCGTTGATATGTCATGTTGTTGTGGAGGATTTGAGCTTTAAAGTTGCACAAAGTTTACCAAATTTACGATTCTTGGCCCTAAAATGGCCAGTTACACACAAAAAAGTTTATCAAAAATAGACGAATTGAAACAAAATAAAAATTTGAAAAATTTATCTTATATTGCAGATCTTTTGTCACGTGAATTTTCCAGATGAACGGGAAGATAATTAATTATCTTTATTATTAAAAAAACAAAGAACAGGTAAGTTCATTTATTTTAATTTAATAAATAGATTATTGCATTGATCAAAGAATGTACAAAATATCATGTGACCTTAAAATTTTTATTGCATTTTTGATTGGAAATTTTTTTCTCAAAATTGGCCACTGTGGCGCAGAAAGTTGTGGGACTAAGTGACTTGCACTATATATATTTGAATTAGATTCGAACCAAGTCATTTATAGGTTCGAATTTCATTGATTCGTTTGGAGCCTTGGTTATAAGAAAAATCTTAAAAATCGATCTAACAATTCACATAATTAACAAGAACTTTATTTTCAACATTGGCCCCATGTAACCAAACTAAATGTGATATCAAATTATCGGGTTGAGAAGTTGCAAACACTCATTTAAGCCTACAATCATCTTTAATTTCTCGCCTTTGTCTGGCCAATTTGTTTGATTAAACAATTGACGTTGTTATTGTTTGACATATGCATCATTTTCATTCTCTAAATTTTATAAAGGATTAATGAAATAAATAAATCGCAACGTTAAGTATTAACTATGTTCATTTCTCAGTTAGTATAACCAACAAACTACCTCTTAAAAACTTACAAGAGAGTATAACGATATTAAGGTCATGCAAAATCAAACTTTTAAGGAATCAGAGGGAAAGAGAATAAAAACAAAATTACAAGGTGTAAAATCCATTTTTAAAAAAGTAAAATTAATAAATTAAGTCAAAATTGTTAAGTTTGGATATCAGGTTTATCTCTCTAGAGAAAAGGCCTGAGATACAATTTCAATAAAGTTTGTAGTTCCAAAATTTCTTTCCATTGGAAAAAGATATAATTATTCTAAAACTGGCTGGATTCAATTGTAATTTGAGCTCCCTTTCAAAAATTTATAAACAAATATATACTAATGCGACTAATTAGATTTTAACTGTTAAAATCAAAACAAAAAAAATCAAAAAGTAAATTAACTCCATATATGCAAAGTCATAACATCATTTTGTTTCACATAATGATAGTGAATAAAGTGGACGCTTTATTACAAATAGGTTAAGATGTTTCAAACTTGACCTTGTCTAGAAACTTTACAACATCTTGTTTAATCTAAAAATGTTTCAAAAAAAATGAGCATTTCTTTATAGATTTTCGTGAAACAGTTATTGAAAATTTTCCGATACTAACTTATTGTTGTCGTGTGATCATTTTTCATACAAAACAAACTTGTAAAACAAAACCTAGTCCTTTTTATGGAAAGTGGAGATGTGGCACATCAAACTATTTCTTTCAAGATTTTATCCATGTAAAGAATGGCAGGGACAGGACCAGGTTTCTGCGCCATGACGGCACTTTACCTTTTCAGTAGGGCCAGTTGGATTCGTATAAATAAAGGAACTGAAATACCTCTTTTCGTCAATATTAATAATTATAACAATTGATAATAATAATTATTCTTTTCAATATTTTTCCGAAAATTATAACTTGAGGCGAAAACAACTACATCGTGAATTCTATGAAAATCACATACAAAAAACTTGGTCTAAAATACTGTTCATAATGTTGTAAAATTAAAATGGTTAGCAATTTGCCCTTTAGTATTAGATACAAAAAATAAAAAATAAACCATGAATGAAACTGCGTCTGTTTTATGGATTTAACTAAAAGAGTAATCACAGATGTACTGTTGAAAAAGATTTGCTCAATTTATCAATTGTGACATTTGACGATCTATTTATAAAAATAGATGCAATATTGATATTGATAGTCGACCCAATCTTAAGAAAACGTTTCCACAAATTTAATTTGTTCATTTTTGAAAAATTAAATTTTCCGATTCGACCTTTATTAACGGAATATTCCAAGAAGTTTATGACTTCCATTAAACCATACCACATCATTACCATCTCTATACTCTACCAAATAACAGAAGACAAATCATTGGTTCAAAGACAAATGAACAACGATTCCAAAAGAGAAACAAATAAAAGAAGTATTGAAGGAATTTGCCACGGTAGTGGAATATTTTTCGAAACAAAAATATTGGAAAAAGAAAAGATGTATGCATTAATTATTTACTATAATAATATTTAAAATTGTTAAATAGAAGTTTCGTTTTTTTAAAAAAAGTGGAAAGTCGTCGTCATGAGCGAAGTTTTTTTATTATTATATTAATAGATTTTTTTTGTTTGTGTAACCCGAATGTGTGATGATGACGACGATGACATTTTGAGTTTATTTTTCAAGCCACATTTCCAACAAATCAATTTACTTTTGTAGGAAATTACTAAAAGATCTTCACCACAAAGAGAGGGAAAAGAGTACAAAATAGTTCAGGGCCCATAAAAACTAATATTATTTATAGAGCTAAATTATTATTTTTTTTTTTAAAATTAAAATTTTTTTTTAATTCTTTGAACATATAATCTAAAAAAAAAATAATATTTATTTTTTTATTTATTAATTTTTATTAAAAATATCAAATTTCTTTCCTTTTTTGTTCTTTTCTTTACTTTTTCTTTTGACACATTCTCTAAATCAAGGTAAAGAAATATTTATACTTGTTGTTATTGTTGGAATAATTTTTTTTGTTATTGTCGAGAAAATAAAAAAAACCATACTAAAAATTTCTCTTTAATAAATACATATATATAATATATCTAATAGTTGCAAATATGTCACAACTTGAAGACCATGCACAAGGTAACATTATCTTTTCTTTTAAATATAAACCTCAAAATAAACATACATTAATAAACCTATTTAGATATATATAAATTAATACGTGAATATATGAATATATAACTTTTATTTTTATTTTAGCTTCTGACCGTCTTGACCGTTATAGGATTCGTCAAGAAGCAGCTAAAGGTTTTGATGATGATCTTGAGTTTTGTCCTTCTTTGTCACCGGAAGAGGTAAATTTCTCAACCAATTTTATGTGATTAGAAATGTATCTTGTTTGAATTAAGAGTCAATCAACCTGTGACTGACTTTTTAGCAAAAAAAAATTATGCAATAATTTGTATTCTAGTCATATTTAATTAATTACTAAATTATGAGCAACAAAATAATAATAACAGTAATAATAATAATGACAACAATAACAACAACAATACTAATAATCATTGTTTCATTTTATTTATTATATATACAAGCTCGCGGAATTCCAATTGCATTTTCAACTTCTATTACAAAGTCAGTCCAAATCCATTAATATAACACCACCACAACAAAAAAGAGCAATACCAATAATTGATCCTACAAACAAAACTCCTCTAAATGTTATTCCTTTAAAAGCAAACTCCAATTCTAACTTTAATTTTAATTTTAATTTTATTTCTAATCCCAACTCTAATTTAAACTCACTATCGTCATCATCACTATTATCATCCAATAATAATAACATTAACAATTCAATACCTTTATCGTCATTACTATCGTCCACATCTTCATCTACAAATTTTTCTTCTACTTCTCCCCCATCATCATCATCGTCATCATCATCGTCATCAACTACATTTTATACAAGACCAAATTCACCATTTTCATCATATAACAACAACAATATAGCATCATCATCATCATCATCGTCAATAATATCACCACCAACATCAAATAATAATAATCTATTATTATATCATCATCATCATAGTCATCATAATCATAGCCATCATCATTATTATCAACAACAATTATCAGCTCCGATTAAAATGACAAAGTCAATACCAATCATTGATCCCAGTAATGGGAATATTGTAAATATGCCAAATAATATCAATAATGGTAATAATAATAATAATAGTAATAATAGTAATAATAGCAATAACAATAACAATAATAGTGGTTTTGGAGGTTTCTATAGTGATATTTCTGTAAGATAATAAGGATAATTTTTATAAATATGTTTGAAGAGAAAATAATTAATTATTATTATTGTATAGTTTTTTATCATGAAATAATATCTTAGTTTTATTTTTATCTTTGTTTCATTTTTATATTCATTTTTTTACTATTTTTTAATTTTTTTTTTTTCATGTAATAAAATTTCAATTCATATTTTTTACAAGAAAAAAAACAAGTTTTTTTTTCTCTAAGAAAAAAATTGGATTTTATAATATAAATAATATAAATAATATAAATATATAACATATAAGCCGGATTTTTTATTAATCCCAAGATTTAATTCTCATAGTATTTTCTTCGCCCATGACATTTAAATGCATTTTAAATACTTTATCCAACATGTGTGGTTGATGTGCTGCACCTATTTTTAAACATTTCTTTTCTGAGATTTCAAAATAATCTTTTAAGATATCTCTATAATCCGGATGAACACATTTATCAATTATCATTTTGGCTCGTTCTACCGGCGATAAGCCTCTTATATCCGCTAAGCCATGTTCTGTCACTATTACATCTAAATCGTGTTCACTATATATATATATATTTATTTATTTTTTTTTTAGGAGAAATAATTAATTCAAGAAAAAGAAAAAGTTTTTTGGTTTTTTCAAACTCTCTTTGTTATACTACTTACGTATGATCGATATGTGAACACATTGGTACAACACAGGAAATTCCTATTGGATCTTTCTTTGTTGGTCTTGTAGATGGTGTATGCATAATGCTTAATTTAGAGTTTCTCAAAAAATCTGATGATCCACCAAGCCCATTCAACATTCTTGTGCCACATACATGTGTAGAGTTGGAATGTGCATATATATCAACCTATGGATAAATTTTGTAGTCAATTAATTTAAAATAATAATAATAAATTTCTAAAAAATAAATAATAATAATAATACCTCGACAGGAGTATTCATCGCTATAACACCTAATCTTCTAATAACTTCCGGCGAATTGGAAACACTTTGGCTTCTCAACACCAATCGATCCTTTAAATAATCCCACATCTCATAAAATCTTTTAAATCCTGTTGGTGAAAATGCTACGCTGGTTGCCGATGCAAATGACAATTTATGATGTTCCCAAAAATCAAGAAATGTATCTAATATCAATCAACGAAAACCAATCATTTAATTGTATTGTTTTAATAAAACAATTGCTTTCTTTTAATTATCAATTCATTCGTTTGATTGACACAAACCTTGAATTACTTCTGTCCAAACTTCTACATCAGTAAAAGGTCCATCGGCAAGTCCTCCAATAACAGCATTTGCTATATTTCCTACGCCGGATTGTAACGGTAACAATTGTTTTGGTAGCCGATCCATACTAACTTCATGCTCCAAAAATTCAAGTATATTATTCGCAATCTTATGTGATGTAGCATCCTAATAACATTGACAAAAAAAAAATATCATTATTAGTTTTTAAAGAAAAAAATCTTCCTTAAATAACACTATTATTATTACCTGGGGTTCACTATCTGTTGTTCTATCTAACACCGTTGACTCTATGACTGCTATTACTTTATCACTATCACATGGAATGTATGGAGTTCCCACCCTATCATCAACACGTTGAACTAAAATTGGAAATTTATAAGGTGCAAACTTGCTTAATGTGATATCATGTAATCCTTCAAAATTAGGTAACGCCGTATTAACTTCAATCACCACATGAGCTGCAGATTGAACAATTTCGGGTGTTGCTCCAACTGATGCTCCAGGAATTATGTGACCTTCTTCTGTTATTGCTGTTGCTTCAACTATCACCACATCAAGTTTTTCTATTGTGGTTCCTTTTTTTTCTAATGTATAATAACCTGATACCAAATCCTTGATAAATAAGAGAGAATGTGCATATTTGTGTGTTAGGAAAAGTAATTTCCAAAAATCGAAGAAAATTCGATAATAATTACCAATGGAAACTCGGAAAGATGTTTATCAGCAAACGCAATATGATTTGTGTTGATTCCTTTTTGAATATCTTTACCAAGTTGGTATGGATAACGTCTAGATATCATATCATTCTAAAATATCGACAAAAACATCAAAAGAGAATACCTTAAACCATCAAAATTAACTAGAAAATAGCTAGAAAAACAATTACCCTTGCCCATCTGAATAAATAAATAAATAAATAAAAAATAAATAAACAAGATAGATCAAGAAATTTCCCATTTGAATATTTTAGTAACACAACTTCTATAATAATAACAATAATTTAAAAAAATCATACGATGTACGATCATGGCTAATACTAAAAAAAAAATTTTCTTCCCATCATATCAACACTTCAATTTACCTATTCTCAGTTTCAGCATTAGTACTTGCTCCCACAAATAATTCAAATCTTAATTTTCCTTGTAAATTATTTTTTTCGACATGTTCTGCTAGTGCTGCTGGTGTCAATTTAGGATATCCCACTCCTGTAAATCCAGACTTTATTCCAATAATGATAATGTTAATATAATGATAATCATTATCATTTTATAACATAACTAATTACCCATCCCATTCTCATTCCATCCTTAAAAAATCCACTTGCAATAAGATCATCCACTGTTGTCAATTTTTGAAACAAACTTGGTCTACGAACTCTACTTTTTATAGTATCTGTTAAAAGTTTTGATGTCATATTTATTTATTTATTTATTTATGTACTCCTTGTATTTTTTTTGATGATTGAGATTGAGTAATAAAAAATTAAAAACAAAATTTTCGGCCTAATTATATAATTTTCAATCATCATGCAACCTTCCGATTCCAATTTCTTTGCAACAACAAAAAATCATTCGATTGTATTTTTTGTATATAATGCAAGCCACTAGGTTTCACATCATTTGATTATTTTTAAAAAATAAAAATATTCAAGAACTATATTGTGCTTTTCATTGTTTTCAACTTTATTTGGGAAAATTATGTTTCCTTTTTTACACTTATTAAAATCGGGAAATTTTTAATTTAATTTCAACTGAAACTTATTAAGGAAGCCGGTTTTTTATTTTATTTTTTTCAGGTTATATGTAACTTTTTTTAGAAGTCTAAATAATATTAGATGTCTTTAATAGAACATTAATACCGCCTTTGTTGTGGTTAATTAAAATAAGATGATGATCATAATACTTTCTGAATTTTTTTTGAAAAAAACTGCTTGGCTAATACTAAAGTAGCTGGTTCTCTGGCAAAGTGCATATTTAATCAGGGTGTCCAATATCACTCACTAATCAAAAAAAATTAACTAGTTTAAAACCATGAATTGTTCATGAAAACTACAGTCAACCTCCTCTAAGTGCACGCTTTCATTCATTCCCAAGCTCGGGAATTAGAGATAAGTGCATACCCTCTTCCCCCTGCACTGCACGGTCTTTTTTCATTCCCATCTATATAAAACTCCCTCTCTAAGTGCACTCTCGTGACTTTCACGTGATATTTGTCCAATAAAAATTGTGCGACATTATTAAATTAATATTAAAATACTTTTTCTTTAAAGAATTGATTTTTGTAAGAATTAAATTTTATATTTATTAAATAATAATAAAGAATATAAAGAATTAAATTTATTATTAGTAAAAGGTAGCATAGTGGAAATTTGAAATGTCACTAATTTTTTATATTGTGCAATGTAGCTTTACAATACACGGCAAACATTCTGGCAATAAAAAGTAAGTGATAAACTGGATTTGAATTGGATCTGAACTTGATCTCCAATTTAGAGAGGTAACAACTATATACTGGTAAAGTTTCAGGAGCAATGAGTTCTGTATGACACTTCGTGTAACAACAAACTTCCATTATGCTCGTTCACACAATAAAAAATGGGGGTCGCCAAAGAATTTCTTTTTAATATGTAACAAACAAACATTTTGAAGGAATCGTTCGCAGAAAAAAATTTATCTTGATATCTTTTCATCGTAAATATCTCCATGGCGAAAGTTTGGTTTTCACAGGTTTGTGTCCTCTTACTTCGTTCGTTATTATTACAATTTACTCTTTAACATTTATTGGTTCCGTAGCAACAGTAGTAGCAGTAATTATTTGATTTTGAGCTGTACATTACAGCATGATTGATTTAAAGTTTTTTAATTAAAGATAAATAAATTTATTACAAAATAATTAAATAAATTAAATAGATTATAGATTATATTTTATTCCTTAATTTTCCAATAGGCATTTCATCATCACTTTCTATAATTTGCTCTTTTGTTGTTTTTCCTTTGTCCTCTTCTTCATCACCACCAATATTAATATCATTACTACTGACCCTTCCCGAATCCGAATAACCTGCTAAAGCTTCACTAAGCACTGAACCAAGAAAATCACCAACAATACTATCCTCACCATCTAGATTTTTTTCCTTTGAAGAAGATATTGTTTGTCCTAATGGTTTGTCTTCTTCTTCCACTGCCACATTTTTACCATTTTTTGATTGTGATCTAGCAGATTGATTTGATAGTGATTTTTTAGATAGTGATCTTATATCCAAAATTGCTAATGGTATTTTATCACCTAATGGTACATCAAATGATGATGATGACCCTTCTGAATCAGAATCTATTTTCCTGCCATCAATCTTAACTTTATTTTTTTCCCGATGTGATTTTGATCTTTCTTTATTATTACTATTATTACTATTATTATTTTTACTAACAAAATCCGAATTGGAAGTAGATTTCTTGTCACGGCGTGATGGAGTCCTTGTAGAAAATTTATGGTGTAGTTCGGGATCATCATCATCATCATCATTATTTTTAGGTGATGATGAATGACGATGTTGTCTTCCTGATATTGATTGTTCAGTGGTCCGACTTTCTGAAAATGGTTCTCTTTTAGATTGTGAATTGGAACTGGAAGCACTCAATGAACCTCTTCCATCGTGGTGATCACTCCCACTCCTATTCCCCCTTGTATCTCGTGACCTGGTCGGTATTGAGAATGAAACTTCAGGATTAAGGTTCTGATTATCATCTGTTGATAGTTTGTTAGAATGTCTTTTAGAGAATCTATTACTATGACTACTATGACGATTATTGTGATTGTGATGGCTGTTGTTGTTGCTGGATGACAACGATGAATCTTTATCAACCTCGATGACAACAGAAGAAGACGCTGGTACAAATTCATGAATGTAGATGTCTTTATTATCAAATTCTAAACTTGATCTTGGTAGCACAGCTTTTGTGTTCCTGACAACTTCATCTTCATTTATATATGACTCTAATTGTTTGATTTTGGATTCTCGATTAAGTTTATTATGTTTTGAAAGTCTGTTTGATCTGTCATTTCTATTAATACCACTACTACGATTACTGTAATTCTTGGTATTACTACTATTGATATCATCATCATCATCATCATCATCATCATCATCATCATCATCATCATCATCATCATCATCATCATCATCATCATCTATATCTATATCTATATCTATAAAAGCATTTTTTGGTCTATTATCATCATCATCATGATTATTACCAGAATCTAAAAATAAATTAGGAGAAGATACTGAATCTTTTTTCTCGTTTTTTTTGTAAAAGCCACCGCCTTCACCAACGTTTCTTCTATAGACCAAGTAAAGAGCACCTACTAATCCCAAACCTAAAATACAACCACCTATTATGATAGCATATTTTGGCCAAGTACCAAATGGACCCAGTGAAATTTTATCAGAATCCTGATTTTCACTTGATGAAGCCAAATCTCCACAAACAGTCCTTTGTTCACATTTATCACCAAATATATAGACGTTTACAACAGGCAATTCCACCTGATTGGTACCATTGTCATTTTCAATATTTTGAGTAATTGTTTGATTTTGATTTATTGGGTCTGGAATGTCAGTCTCTGATTCTAATAGGTTTGGTTGTGATGTTTGTGGTGAAACTTTTGGAAATTGTACTAAGAGTTGCACAAAAAAAAATTCATTATCTCTTGATTCACATTCATAAACAGGCCCTGCGTTGGAATTTCTTAAACAATGAACATATGAAATAGGAGATGATGGATCTCCTTGTGCTAAATATCCTTGAGGAAGTCCAAATTTAGCTATATATTTATTATTGTATTTTTTTGAATTTACATGAGATGCCGTAATATTTAACAAATATAAATTGGGTGCTTGTTTTAATTCAGCTGATGTTGAATAGCAACATAATCCTCCTATTATTGATAAAATTATATTATCTATTTTAACAGAAAATAATTTACTATAAATAATATAAATACAAAAAAAATTACCTGCATCAACAACGGCTCGGAATAATATCACAAATAAAGAGACGATTATTAAAATGATTGATGTTGAATTATTCATATTATCGCGAAAAAATATAGGTAAGATCATGCATATGATAAAAATAAAATTAATGGATTTTTATTGAATGCAAATTTAACGATAAAAAAATGCTCGATTGTTATTTATAAATATTACTCTAGAAATATATTTTTTTTAGTTAGGTCATCATAATGAATGTTTTTTAGTGAATAAAATAATAACAACCAATTGAAATTAATTATTATATAAATTGAAAAATGCATATTGCTTTATTGTCAAAGTTTAGAACGTCACTGATGCATGCTGTAGTCAAAAGACTCCCAGTGGCTCAAAATTGATCAGATCAGGAAATACTGTTCTGCTTTTGTGTTTCAAAATAAATCTAACGATATTAGATATAAATCTTTTGGTTATTGTTGTAATCATTGCCTTCTTGGTAATAATGACAAAAATGACACTTTTTTCTTTCAGAAAAGGGTTTTTAAGAAACCGGAATAACAGAACAAGTTGTGCTACAAAAGTGGTAATTGTGGTGTTGATCACGTTTCTGAATTAATAGTAACGCATTATCAGAGAAGGATTTTGGACTCCAGTCACTTGGTAACATTACATTTTCACCTTATTTATTTAATAATAATCTCAAAATTCATTATACTATATAATAAAATGTGCCTAAATTTGTTAACCCGAAATTGACAACGAATGGTATAGTTAAGAGTATTATTATATTATAGTTTTTTTTCAATTATTATTTTTTTTCATTGTTACCAGAAATATTGATCTTCTAATTGTGCTACATACAGGCATTGGCGATCAATTCAAAAATTTTATTTGTCGTCTGTTATAGTATACTAATAAAGTCAAACCCTCGGTTCAACGAATTTTATATTTAAATATTGTTAAAATGAACGGACAGCAATACTAATATTAATCGCATTACAAAGATTCACGTGATATAATTTAAAAAAATCCAAAAAAAATACAAAAAGGTGAAAGCGGGAAACAATAATAAAAAAGATTAATTGCGAACAACAATAATCAAATTGTTTAATTAATATTAAAGAACATTTTATCCAAATTTCCAAATAATAAAAAAAAGATAATCGAACAATAGTAATAAAATTGTTTAATTAAAAATAAAAAGATAACACACATACTACATGTATAAAAAAAAACGTAAAATTATTTTCGTGGACAACTTGATTTATAAAAAAAGAAATATTGGTTAGAAAATTATTAAAATGTGTTAAAGTGATAGTACTAAATAATTACCTTCGAGAATGATAACACATTCGATCTATATAACATTACTCTTAAGTAAATCAGTTTCTCCTGGATGAAAATATCCTTATTTGACATAAAACCATACAGAAGTTGGACTCTTTACATCTGGCAAACATTCACCTTCGGTGACAAAACTATCAGGACGGAAAATAGTTTGTAGAACGGATGAAGGGGATTTACATGATTGATCATAAATCGAAATAGACTCATACTCGGTAGCTGTAAATTTGAAAGCCTTAGGAAGCTTAAAATATGCAAAATGCCAGGCGCGGGACAACATTGAGCAAAAATCGGATACAGGAAAATAGTCAAAGAATTGAGATGGCCATTTTTTATAAAGAAAGAAAAGGCGAGAGATTTTAATTCAATTTAGCTTTTATAGAAAATACTGGTGATGGACGAGGAGGACACTGCACAATAAATTAAAATGATCATCGAAATTACTTTTACTCTTATTAGCTAATACTAATAATATAATGACTAATTCATCAACAGCACAACGTGGGTACATGGATCTTTACTCTTAATAGTAAGATCACCCAAACTTCAATTTTTTACCTTAATTATAATCCGGGTCTTGTTTTATCACCGTGACTATATAGGGTATTACAAACGTATTGATCAGTTTAATCGTGACACTAGTAAAAAAAAAATATATATATTTGTATTTCTCATTAAAACAAAGTTATCAGTACTTGTACATCAAAAAATGAGTTCAACACAAAATTATCCACTCACAAATAATGAGCGAGGTGGCTCTCGTAGTAGATCACCACGAACCAGATCCTCAAGACGTCGTTCTCCTTCAAAAAGTTCTTCTAGTAGAAGTCGATCTAGAACTAGAACTAGAACTAGACGTAGAAGGTTGGTCCCTATTTCATAATCTATTCTGTTTTTATTTTTATTTTTTTAGTTAATAGCTAAGTGATTAATTTATATTTTAGAACCCGAAGTCCTGTTAGAAGTCGTGAACGAAGTCGCAATAGGAGACACAGCCACAGAGATGTATGCTTTACTATTTATACATGCATGCACATACATATTAATTCGTGATGTTTTAAATGATGGTCAACTTTTAAAATCTTTTTTTTTTTTTAATAGGAACCTGACCCTAGTTGTGTATTGGGAGTTTTTAATTTGAGTCTTAGAACTGTTGAAAGAGATTTACAAAATATCTTTGAACGATATGGAAAAGTAAATCAAGTTACAATAGTTTATGATCACAGGGTAATATTAATGATTGTTTATTTAAAAATAATTTCAATTACATTATTACTTTAAATATAATAATAATAATTGACTAATATTGATTTTTTACATTGTATAGAGCGACAGATCTCGTGGATTTGGATTTGTTTACATGGATTCAATCGAAGAAGCAACTGTCGCTAAAGAAAAAACCAATGGAATGGTATTTTCATCATTTTCATTATTTTGTTATGAGGTATTAATAATATTTTAATAAATTCTTTTATTTTAAAACTTTTTATTACTATATCTAATTCTAGGAAGTAAATGGCAGAAATATGCGCGTTGATTATTCTTTGACACAAAGACCACACACGCCTACTCCTGGAGAATATATGGGTGATAGGCCTCATTATTACCGTAGTAGTGGGAATTTTTATCGTCGTACACCATCTCATTCTCCTCGAAGATTTAGTAGAAGAAGAAGTCCTTCAAGATCTAGGAGCCGTAGTTGGTCAAGAGGTCGAAGAAGGTCTCGTAGTAACAGTTTTTCAAGATATAGGAGAAGTTCACCAGGTCGTAGAAGGAGTTCTCGTAGCTATTCACGTTAAATTGGTTAGTTGATAAATTTATGAAATCAAAGAAAAATATAATGTTGAATAATTAATTACTAACAATATAATGTGTGTGTATATATGTATGCATGTCAGTTCAAATTAATAGAATTTTCTCATTATTTTCGGATATTGATGACTGACAGATTTGCAAATTTTTAATATTCATATTAATTTTTTCTTTTTTTCAAGTATTATAATTGGGTATTACTACAGTTTCTTTTTTAATATGTTTCAGGAGTATGCATTAAAAAAAAGAAAGAAAAAAAAAGGACCATCTGAAGAGTGGGAATTAAAATATTTTTAGTGTATTAAATGAAGTTTTCTTTTTACAATTATCAAGCATTTACTGGAATATCAATAACTTGTTTAGGAATAGGTGATAAAATTTTGGAATTTATTTTAATATATATATTAAAAAATTTTTTTTTAAAAAATGTTATTCCTCCATGAATATATATAAATTTAGTTTTATATACAAGTAGGTATCAATGAATTAAGTAACCTACAAAAAAAAAATTATATATATATATATATATATATATATATTAATATATATAATCTATTGCAAATCTCATAACCTTTTCAAACGTTATATATTCAAAAATCCAGACCTTCAAGAATTAGAAAAATCATATATATAGAAGAAAGAAAAAATTTATATATGAAGGCATCGTTTCCGCATTTTGGGGGAACATGAAAAGAACAATGAAGGAAAATAATTTTGAATATATTTCGAAGAAAATGATTTATCATGCTTATATATCTCTTACTTTTGAAAGTTGGTGTTAATGAAGTTAAACAAAATCAGAAGGATTTATTGAATTTATGAAGACTAGTGAAAAAGACGCAATGATTAATGAACATTGAATGAACAAGCCAATTAAAGAATGGTTGATTGAAACTATTGAATGAATGAATGAATTTTAAGAAGAGTTTATCTATTAGTGCTATTTTACATCTAATCGTTTCTATTTAGTAGTATGCCTTCCTTTTTTTAATATTGAAGATGCTGAAAAAAAATTTTTTGGTTTTATGACCAGTAAGTTAAAAACTGGAAAGAAAAAATTACGAACACTCAAAAAAGGTTAAAGTCATTGTTATTTACTACTACTGATCTACTGATCAAATAAAGATGAAGATGACTAGCCTTTTTGAAGAAGAAGATTTATTAAACATTGTCACCTTATTTATTCTTTCTTCAGGATGTATATTAGGTAAAATGTAATCATGGATTATTTTTTTAACTGTTGGGGTTAGAATATTATTATTATTAAAAGGTGGCATTTATAAATCAATACAAGCATGGTGTCTTGTCATGAAAGCTGTCCTAGTACTAGTGTTGCGAATCAACTAGCCGTAGACGTGACTAGAAATTTCCCAAATCGACCAAGATTTCAGCCATAGTTAGATTATATATAGCTGTTAACTAAGGTCAATAATGACTAATACACTGAATTATATGGCTCATCTTTTTATTACCCTAATATACTATATAACACAGGTCAAAATTCGATATCCCAAAAATTAGTGTAACGTGGCGCTTCTGCCATTTATTAAGCTATAAAAAGGACATGTTTATTGGATCAAGGTAATTAATAGTCGTTTAACATAGATATTGTTTTTATTTATTAATTCAACTAATTGAGGCCCTTTTCTAACATATCATTCAATATCAATAATAAAACAGTAGGAAATGAATACCACGTACTCATATGTATCTTCATTCGATTACCTATATAGAAAGTTTATTTCCAGAAAGTAGTATATTAATATACAGTGCGAATTGTCTACATAACAGCTCTTTTATTAAGACTGATGGTTTATTAGAACCTTCTCCATAAACTATACAATTTTTATCCTCAATGACAATAGTTTTACCAAATATTTTTTCTATGGCTTCAATTTCACTAAGATCAACTGGAACAGAATAAAGAATATTACCAACATTATATTTTCCAACTGTAAAAGTCCTTGACTTGTTTTAATTCTTTTTTTAGCATTTTTTTAAAATCAGAAATTAATGGGAACCATACTTTTCTATTTTTAGTTTTTTGATTTCCTCTTTTTCTTCTTTTTTGAGACTTGGCATTTGTACTGCTATCTCCTGTACTGCTATGTCCTATACTGCATAGAATTTGTGAACCTCCTGACTTGTTTTTTTCTCTGTTAATAAAACATATATCCACTTGCAACTGATGCAGCTAATAATAATATTGCTAATGGTGCTAATGCTACAACACCAGTAAATAATTTTTCAACTCTGTATGATATCTTTGTCATGCTAACAATTCTTGCTGATATGCTTTCATTTAACATTAACATTTTCTCCTCTGGAGTAATATTTGTAGTAGTATATTCAGTGCTGATATAAGTAATATAATCTGTACTAGTAGTAGAATCTGTAGTAGTGCTAGTAATATAATCAGTACTAATAGTATATTCAATGTCAGTATCAGTAGTATAACTTGGATTCTCAACAGTGGTATAATCTGTGTTGACAATAGTGGTATAAATCGGACTGTGACATGCTCTTCAATGTTAGTAGTAGTACACGGTACTGGTGTACACAATCATGCGATATGCATGACGCCGGCCGGTATACACATTTGCTGTGTACACGATACCAGTATACACTGTTGTGATGGACAATCCTCGCACAAACACGGTGGATCTGGATCACAACATGAGCTAGGACCGTCAACGTTAGTATAACAAGTCGTTTGAGATGATATACATGTTGGATTTGACTTTGGATTGCAACATACGTGAGCAAATTCACAACTAGAACAAACAGGGTGTTTTAGGCACCACACAATTTGTCACTGTCGTTGTCATTGGTTCTGGCGGTGTTGTTGTTGTTGTCGGTGGTGGTATTGGTTCTGATGGTTTTGGTCCTGGCTCTGGATCTTGTGGGTGTGATTTTACTATAATAATAGGAAAACAATTTTTTATAATAATAATAATTAGAAATAATTTTTATAATACCATCCTCAAATTCAAAAATTGTAAACTTATTATAAATTTATGAAGATATTATGTAAAGTTACTGGGAGTCCATGTTTTTGACAATAATAATATAAAAAACATTATAGGCTTATATTATTATGGAATATAAAATTGTTGAAAAGTTGAAACGATCCAAATGTAGGTGTACAAAACCCTCTTGTATATTTAAAGAAAATTATTTTTATATCAGTCAAAACTTCATCATACATATGCAAATATCCTAAACTTATCTTTGAGTATTCTTCAGCATAATGACGAAATACAATCTTCAAAAAAAAAAAATAATAAATTAAGATAACCATCCAGTGCGTTGCGAAACATGACTTTAAACCTCTATATCCCAGATTTTAAAAACTGGTTTAATGTTCTTTTTTTATTAATTCCTTGGGTTTTTTCTTTGATAATGTTAATGGTTTCTATTTTATGAATAAAAATTTTTAAAGGATATGTTTATGGAGAAAATGAAAGGATCGGAAGTGAAAAATTTGATATTAATATTTGAAAAAAACAGGTAAAGGTATATATATTTTTTGATCTCAATTCTCGTTTGATTATCATTAAAAATGTTGTATGAAAATACGACCTTTAGATAGAGATCAATTATACATTTGGTGATAATTTTTACAAGATCACTGCAGTAAAAAATACTCTTGGTTCACACCTATAATCCTACTTGTAGTAATATAGTACACGAACAATATAATCTCAAGAATAATTGATAAAACATTGATTTTTAATCAATAGGTTGTATTGGTCTTTGACCTTTGTGAACAAAAAAATTTATAATTATTATTGTCAACGACTAATTTTTGGGAGAGCAAATTCAATCAATGACAATAAAAATAAAGGATCAAACTGAATGGGGTATTTATTACCAGCAAGTAGTTTTGGGTGTGGCTTGATTATTTTCAAGCCAAAACTTGTTATTTTTCTTTTATTCAAGAAAGAAAAGTTTTTGTTAAAATACATGGACTCGACTTGTTTATTATATACTCTATTGGACTGCTTACTCGACTTTGTTGACCAATACAAATTAAGCGCATATGTCAAAATACAATGCAACAAATATTAATAATAAATAAGATAATGCAAGAAGAGGGTAACAAACATCATTACTAATACTAAAAGTGTCGCAAAATTCAAACAAAATTGGCGACTCGGAAACTTTATTTGTCAAACTCAAAAAGGGTGATTTTAATAAAGGCTCGAATCTCGATTTCGATTTCGATTTCGATTTTAGTTGAAAGCTTTAAGATTGACGCAAAAGAAATTAATTGTAAACCAAGCATAACAAGTGGATTGATGACGTGTGAGTTAAATATTCACAATTTTATGTTTAAAGTTATGGATACAAAACAAAATAAAATGTATAATAAATAAATAATAATAAAATTCATGATTGTTTTTATTTTTATAACATACTGGGTTGTTAAATGGCGGTCTTGGATATCCGTGGATCGCATCACTAATAACAAGTAGAATATGGCATGTTGTTTGTTAATTGGTAAATATGAGTTTAATGATGAACAGTTTCAAAGATAGTAACAGCATTGTAATACATGATGTTGGAATGTTCTCCTTCAACTTCTTTCTAGTTGGTTGGAATAAATGATGTTTATCCGTTTGCCATCTCAACATTACTTGCCACTGGTTGATAATTTGTATGGGATCGTCCAATCAAAATAAAAAAAAATTTGGTCACATGAAATTGAATTCCTTTACCATATTTATTACATATATAAAATTATGAGTCGTGGTAAGGAACTCTTTTTGAATTGTTGATGATTATAATAGCGCCAGCAAATTTGATCTTTTTATTATTGAAAATCCTTAGGTTCATCAGCAGGTTACGATCGTCACATTACAATTTTTTCACCAGAAGGAAGACTTTATCAAG
>CAUDNR010000446.1:162267-188868 GCA_958430865.1 Entrophospora sp. SA101
AATTTTTTGTAATCAAATAGGTGTTAGAAAAATAAATAAAAAAATAAAAATAAAAAATGTCAAAGGCATCTATTAATAGACTTTGACATATTAAAATATATGTATATATAAATAAATAAATATTACAACACAATACATACAAAAAAAAAAAGGAAAAGAAAAATATATATATGCAATATATATATTATTGTATTATTATTAATTCTTTAATCAATAATAAAAAAGAATAAAAATTAATATTAATAATATCTACAAAACCAAAATTTACAATAATAATAATATAATAATAAAAATTGTCAAAGTTGGCAAAGACATTCATTATATGCAAATAATAATAACTATTATTATATGAATGAATGAATTGTTCTACAATTTTAATTCTCCTAAAATTTTTGAACACATATTTTTATATTGCCATGGATCACCAGCAACTCTACGAAATTGTAAACCATGTACACCAAGCAATAATGGTACTTTAACAATGAATATTTCAAATCTAACAACTAAATCCGATACATTTGCAGAAGCTGAGTAACCATTTCCAGCAACACCACCCACATTAACGACAGCGCCACCACCACTACCACCACTACCAATAATGGGATTAATGTAACCTAATTGATTTGTAGCTCCCGCGTTAGAAGATAACGAAAGTCTAACTTCTCCATCTGCAGAAAACTGAAGATCTTGACCTTGTGCGTAACTATCTTTGTAGGATGTTGATGATGAAGTGGATGCACCTGAATTTCCTGAAGAAAGACTACCTCTTCGCTCATGACGATTAAAATGTGTATGGTGATGACTAGTTGTATTAATGCCGCCTCCACCACTATAATTTGTGGTAATATAGGGATTATCGTTTTTTCCAATGCCATTATTACTATTATTTCCACCATAATTAGTTGTGATTACTGATTTTAAATCAATACTTGGAATGTGAACACATTCAAAACCCCCGCGACCTTCTCTCCATTTCACACCAATTCTTTCAAGAACTTTAATAAGATCTTGTCGAATTATTGACGGTGGTTTTGTGGAAGTCGTTGCTACGCTAAATAAACCTTTAAGATATACAGGGCGAATCCATGAATCAGCAGTTCCACCAGGCAAAGGTGTATGTGGTGATGATGAAGGTGGAAAGTTGAAATCGTCTGTCCTTGTATTATTACTATTATTAATACTATTAATATTATTATTATTACCACCACTAATACCATTGTTATTGTTATTGTTATAATAATGATTATTAACAGAATTTATATTTATTGGATAGGATGTAGCACTTGTAGAGGTACTACGACCATGAGTAAAACGTGCCGAAGAGTTAGGTGCAGTATTTGATTTAGATGATGTGTAAGTACCAGGTGCAAAAGTGATCCTATCAGAAATTGCTGTGGTATTATTTGAGGATGGTTCGATTAATTGTGGTAAAACACTAACGGGAACTTTGGTCCCAGGGCTTTTTGGTGGAACATTAGTATTATTAGGTAATCTATTATTATTATTATTATTATTACCTACTAAAGGTTTTGAACGAGGGCGAGATTGATAATAATCAGTTTCAGGTACAGATGTTGTTCTTGATAAAATATTCGAAAATCTCTGAGGAATATTTATGACTCCTTCTTTTTTGACACCGGTTGGTGTAGAGCCATGACGTCTATGTTCAGATTGGCCTCTCGAAACTGCGAATATTGGTGAAATCGGAGATGTTTGGGGGGAAGTAGTTTCACGTTGACCAACTATTGCTAAACTCAAACGTCGAATTAGTCCAACACCACCAGCATTTGTGTTTGAATGTTGATTCTTACCCTTTTTAGCGTAAGATAACTCACCGTCATCTGGATTTTCTTCAATAACTTCTCTTTCAACTATCACCGGTGGAATTGGTCCAATGTTAAAATCAACTTCTCCATTTGTCCTTGAACGAGGTCTAGCCCCAGATGGAACAGTAGCTCTTCTTATGGGAACAGCAGATGAACTATTTCCGGAAGCAGATGAACTGTTCATGTTTATATCAAATCCAGTTTCACTTGGATATGATGGATCTGGTAAAGGAATATGAGGCGTTTGTAAACTATTTTGTTCTACAAGTGATGATGATGATGAACCAAATTGAGGTATAAAACCCTGTTGAATCAAACGTTCCCTTTCAAGTTTTTCCTTTACAAGGTAATAAATTGAGATCAATGGATGAACAGCTTGAGTAGGATCGGCTGTAAAGGTTCTGTCTTCGTTAATAGAATTATTTGATCCAGAAAACTTTCTACGATAATAGTCAAATCCACTACTACTACCACCACCAGCACCACCAGCACTCATTCTTCTTCTATGATCAAAAGAAATATTACTACTGCTACTAGCACCACTTATATGTGTTGGATATATAAAGTTTTTTATCGAATTTTGGTATGATTCACTTTTTATAATATTTTCAAGGCGCATTTTAATTTCTTGTTCTGTACCAAATTCAAAGCCAGTCATGCCCCGAATTACCTCCATATCGAGTGGAAGACTTAATGGATTACGTGGAGGTAAAAAATTTTCAAGTGGACCTTCGTGACCTTTATTCATCCAAGGATGATTCATAACTTCTGCTAACGAAGCACGATGAAGTGGATTTGCAACTAACATTCTTGATAAAAGATGTTTACAATCTTTATACAGGATTTTTTTTAAAAAAATTAAATAAATCAATCAATCAATTTAAAAAAGCGATATTTATATACACATATATAGATAGATATTATTAAAATTTTTATCTTACCACTACCCAACCATCCAGGATACTCAACTACGCCCTTTTTGATTTTTGCATGTAAAGCAGGCATACTTTGATCATCAAAAGGTACTTTACCACAAACAAGAACATATAAAACAATCCCAAAGCTCCATACATCGACTTCAGGACCAGTGTATAATTTTGCATTTAATAATTCTGGAGCAGCAAAATACAATGAGCCACAGAATGTTGAAAGATGAGAACGTGGAGAATAAAGATTCGACAATCCAAAATCAATAATTTTAATTGAACCAGATTTTGATATGAGTATATTTTCGATTTTTAAATCTTTATTAGAAAAAAAATTATTGGAAAAAAATTAATTATTAATTTGATAAATATGTAAAATACAATGAATAAATAAAAATTTACCTCTGTGTACAATTGAATTTCGATGACAATAATCTGTATTAATATTAATAATTATATATAATGTTATGATAGTTGTATAAGCAATAGTAAAAAAAATTTAAAACTTGATAAAAATTACAAAGCAATTGAGAATTGAACACGTTCATTAAAATTGAAAAATTTCATAGCTTTGATAATATAATATATGGGTTCAAATTAAATAATTATACAGACCTAATGCACTAGCTATTTGTCTTGCGAATTTTCTTGCGTGTTTCTCTTTTAATTTTCCATGACTGATTATATAATCCAACATCTGACCACCGTTAACATATTCAAAAAACATGTAATAATGATGTTGTAGTACCATAACATCTTTAAGTTGAACTATATATGGATGATACAAAAGCAACATAATTGCTGCTTCACGAATAGTTCTAGTTTCTTTGTTTTCGTCTTTGTTGGACGAATCTTTATCTTTATTATCAGACGGTAAAGACCTTGGAATAATTTTTACAGCCAACTAAATAAATAAATAAATAATAAAAATAATTAATTTAAAAAAAAACCATATTATTTAATTAATTGATTAAATGAATAAATGAATGAAATTAAAATTCAAAAATGCATTTAAATGCATGTTTATAATTATTTGCAATAATTTAATCTTTACAAACCTTTTCATTACTCAGCGAATGTATTGCCAATTTAACTTTTCCCATACTGCCAGCACCTAATGTCTTTGACAAAGTATAATTCCCAAGCACCTTTTTCGGTTTAATTTTCGAATGATTACTGCTTGCATCTGAAGCAGGAGTGCTATTTGATGTATTGTTACTATTATTAAGATCAGGATTCATATGAGGACTATTGGGGTCATTATTTGAAAACTGTTGTTGCTGTTGTTGATTTTGATGCTGATTTTGATGTCGATTATGATTGTAATGTTGTTGCTGCTGTTGCTGCTGTTGCTGTTGCTGTTGCATTAATCGTTGTTGTTGTTGGTATTGTTGGTTTTGTAGTGGATTCTGGTGGTGATAATGTTGTAATTGTTGTTGTTGTTGTTGCTGCTGTTGATGTTGTTGTTGTTGTTGAAAGAACTGTTGCTGCTGCATCTGTTGTAAATGTTGCAGCTGTTGCTGTTGTTGATGATGATAATGATGTTGTTGTGCCTGTGGTTGATGTGGTTGTGGTGTTGGTTGATAATGCATTTGTGGTTTTTGTTGCGTATTCATATATAATTAATTGCGTGTATAAATGTATATTATATTTGTTATATTTTTATCTTTAATAATTAGATTATATTATTGAAATTAACGTTAATATTTATTTTGATTAGTCGTTGGATCTTGAGAAATTATCTAACATGTGTATATATATAAATTTATTCACATATAATAGAAATAATAACTTTTTAACATTTTATATACTTCGAAATTTTTTGTGACACCAATTCTGGATTATTTTTAGGCACATACCAAATATGAGAATTTTGTATGAGACATCTTTTATTTGTGAGTGGCTTGTCTTCAAAATATCAATATTAATATGTAAAATTCAGCAAGTGTGCGGAAATTTTTGTGCCAATCAAATTTGGCAAATATCGGCAAAAAATTACCAAATTTGGTTAAAAAGCACGCATATATTAATACATTGGTTGTCGTGTGCCGCCAGTAATTCATTTCCGACGATCATTTAATAATTATGCTTCCTGCTAAACCAAGTAGACAAATTAAAAATGATCAAGATTTGGAAAATTGGCTCAAGTCAGAAGCATTTATACGCCTGATGCATTTTATCAAACTGTTGAATGAAAATGTGGCCAATCACAAGAATTCTGATCCATGTCACGTCTCTGAGGTAATAAAAACGTCTGATAAAATAAATAAATGGCTTTAAAATATAATTTGTTCTAATTTATTTTAATAATTAATAATTTCAATCAGTATTATAATTCATGGTTATAATTAAAATTAACAAATTACAGATAACACAAAAAATAGTAAATACGTTGGATACAATGATGATTTGGATAGATGAGAATCCCCCATTGCCCACGCCTCAAAGATTCGGCAATAAAGCATTTAGAACTTGGATCAATCGACTTGAACAGGTTTGTTAATATATTATATATGTTACATACTAATAATCCATTTATTAATATAGATTCTCACCTTTTTTTTTGTTATAGAATGTGGAAATCATCCATAAAGATATTTTACCGGTTGAATATTATGACCATATAATAGAATTAGCACCATATTTTGTAGAGAGTTTTGGCAATTCCACGCGTATTGATTATGGAAGTGGACATGAATTAAATTTTGTGTGTTGGTTGTGTTGTTTAAATTTATTAGGGCTTTTTGAAGAGAAAAATTATACTTCAATAATTACAAGAATATTTAAAAAGTAATCAATTAACTACTACTTGATCGATTGAATAAATAATAGTTACAATAATAATAATAATAATAATACTTATTATTGTTATTATTATTGTTTACAAGATATTTAGATTTGGTTAAAAAACTTCAACGAGTTTATATGCTTGAACCAGCAGGTAGTCATGGAGTATGGGGATTAGATGATCATCAATTTCTTTCATATTATTGGGGAAGTGCACAATTAAGAGGTATCAATCAATTATAATAAACCTAGTGAATTAATGTTATTAATTTTGTTGTTTGACTAATTGGTTGGTTTTATTTAACCAATATGATTATTATCAATATATTGTCCAAAGATCATCCAAATATAAAACCTAAATCCATATTATCGAATGATTTGGTGGATATGTATGCTAATGAGTATATATATTTTGGCTGTATAAAATACATTAATGAGGTATCGATATATGTTTATTTATTTGTAAATATTACGACATACATTTATTAAGTGTACGCT
Source organism: Entrophospora sp. SA101 (assembly GCA_958430865.1). Lineage (NCBI taxonomy): Eukaryota > Fungi > Glomeromycota > Glomeromycetes > Entrophosporales > Entrophosporaceae > Entrophospora > Entrophospora sp. SA101. Next base: position 168,305 of record CAUDNR010000446.1, read on the forward strand.
TATATATGTGTGTGTATCTTCTTTCCAATATGTATATATTATATTATAAGGTAAAAAAAGGTCCATTCCACGAACATTCACCTTTGCTTTATGATATTTCAGGAGTGCCAAACTGGTCAAAAGTAAATTCAGGTTTGTTGAAAATGTTTGTTGATGAAGTAATGAAAAAATTACCAATTGTGCAACATTTTTTATTTGGAACATTATTACCGTACAATAATAATAATCATTAACTGTTGTTGCAAAGATTTAAAAATCCGATTGCTTTTATTCACGATTCTCAATATAAGATTATAATACTGTAATACTTACTGTATGTAATATCATTGTACCTTTGTTTTATTATGTCTATATTTTAAGACTATTATTTATATTATATTAATATATATATATATTATATATGTATAATAAAACATGTTCAAGAATAAATAAATAAATTTTATTCTGGTAAAGAAAGGTTGGTGTAGCACGTCATATTCTAATCCTCCGCACACATGACTAGATGATTACAATTTGAAGAAAATTGTAAAAAATTTTTTTTTCAATTTCGTAAATCCATTATTTTTTATGATCTGGATGCGGATTTGCTATATTAAATCTTTTACATAGAAGCCTATTGGGATAAAATTCTGTTTTAGAACGAGTAAGAGTTCCAAACATATTCATCCTTGCAGCAGTCTCTGCTGTTGATTGTGTCTGTTTTCGGTTATCCTCTTGCCTTTTAAGGTAACTTCCATCCTCTATTATTTTTTCAACACTTCTATTATTATCATCATTACTGATTTCTAAACTAGAATTGCTCGAGCTGGTGAAACGTGATGCTAGCATACTGGACATCGGACGAAAAATTCTCGTAGCTTGCGAAAATTCATCAAGTTCTTTGGCATACTCTTCGGAAGTCATCCCCTTTTTATAGTAAAAAAAATTCATTATTATATATAGGTAAAAAACCAAAAATGAGCATCACTTAATATGTAAAAAAAGCTGAAAAATTTTTTTTGAAATAATAATTGTAATAATAAATACTTCAGGCTGCCTGATTAATTCATCTGAAATGATCTCTGCCTGCGCTTCCAGAAATTGTTTATATCTCATTTGTTTATTTTTATTATCTGAAAATGGTATAAATCCTTTTAAAGCAGCCATAGCAATATCCTTTCCTATTTTGGGAATTTGAACTTTATTATTTTGATCCTTAGGCGACTCTCCGACTGTATCAAATCTGTAACTGATTATATTATCCAATTTTTCTTTATCTTTTCTTGATATATAATCAAATACAGATCGTGCTGGAGCTTTTAATGGTGTTTCGCCTAATAATTCGCCACGCTATATATAAAAAATATTAAATGTATATGTTGTATTGTGAAATTGAAATCTATAATTAAATACGAATGCGAAATTCCTTTTGATTGGCTAATGTAATTTCACATACATGAATTGTAGATTTCATTTTCACGCACAACATGTATATAAAATATATTTGTGCTTGAAAACAAATATAAATTTATTATATTTTACCAATAATATATAATTTACCTGTTCAGCAATTAAGGCCAAAGTTGATTGTTTCTGGTTTTTGGAATTTTGCGTTTTTGAACCAACAGGATTTAAAACCTTTTCAGTACTTGAATCAAATTTATGTATAGAAACAAAATCCGGCGGCAAAGTTGGTGGCGAATACCTATAAAAAAAATTTTTATCAAAATTATAAAAATAGGAAATAAAAATAATACTTTAAAATTCTATTAATTTTTAATATTATCAATATTTTAGAAATAATTTCAAACTACTATTAAACACCTTTTTCAAATTAAAATAATTTCAATAAAAGATGAAAAATATAAAGATACTACCATTCATCTAGAGGAATAGGACGAGAAGCTAGAACAAATCCAGGTAATGGTAAACTTCCATCATGACATACACTTTTATTTGGAGCAGCGGACTATGTAGACAAAAAACATGGAAATATAAACTTATTCAATAAAATAAAAAATAATCATTGACAATAAATATTATATATACGCACACACACACACTACCTTATAAGAATTTGTATTTGGTTTACTTTTGGGTGTTGACTTTGAGTGTTCTTTTCCGCCTAAAATCAAAATATCTTCATAATCATCCATCATAGAAGTATGGAAATTTGACATGGATGTTTCACCATTAATATATATTTCATCTTCTTCATCATCTGAAACACCAAAACCAATACCACCTAACAATTACATCAACGATATGATAAATAATAAGAAGAGAACATTTTTATTTATAATATCATTATCAATATTTATAATAATAGTAATAATTAATAAATACCATGATCTTTATTACTATGATCTTTATCATTATTATTCATAATATGAGGTTCTACATCCTGTTCCTCTCGCCAGCCCATAGCTTTCAATAGACGTAAACCTAAATATTCCAATTGATTTAAAAGGTTAACAATACAGGGATAAATATAAATAGCAACTTCATTTTTAAGAAAATTCAATATACCTATAGGATCTTTACTAGGTTCTATTAGATCTGCAATAAATTTGTCTGTAAGCGTTCCTAATACACTAGATAGTTAAGTTAGATATTTATTTAGATATATCCACAAATATAAACAAAATGAGATGCATATAACTAGTTGTAATAAACAAATAATACCTTCCGCCAGCTTCCATCGATTTTCTCATAGCATTCTTTTTTTCTAATTCTCTTTCTGTAGAACCAAAATAATCAAATTCTTCAGTTGTAACCAATTTTTTCTCTTGAGCAAGCTCCTGTCATAATTAATTTCAGTCAGTAATAAAGTCAATGTAATTTTGTAGAGAAAACTTCCTAGCAGATCAAATTTAATTTTAATCAAAATAATAACAACCTCCAAATCCTCTTCATCCATAAAATCCTCCGGTTTATAGGCTTTAAAATCTGTTCTTTTTTTTCGGGAAGAAACAAAAGAAGAGGGTGACCAACCTAATTGTTATATATAGAGATACATTATTAATTAACCAAAATTATTAAAAATGAATAAAGTTTGTTATTTTAGTATTTCAGTTTTATTTCAGTTTTACCTTCTTTAGAACCTACTGTATTATAATAACCAGCTGACCATCCACCTTTAAAAGCACCATGCAATCGCCTGATACCATTTTCATCACGAACCTATATTAATAATAAAAATTAAATCAATATCAGAAAATTGAGAAAAAAAGCTTTAGAAAATAAGTACCTCTTGTTTCCATACTGGCACAAATTTTCCATTATCCTGTTCACTAGAAATGTCTGGTAACTCTGTACCGTAAACTACAAATGTTTCGTTTGAAACATCGTCATCGCTATCGTAAACTTTTGATTTCTTTGGGAAAGGCATTTTATTAATTTTGTAAATTCTTTGGTAACGTGATCACAAATAATCAAAGTCTAAATTTTTTTTTATTTTTATTATTATAAATATCTATTTGAATAAATTAAAGGAAAAATTTACAAATAATAATTTTAAATAAATGTTATTTTTTTAAAAAGCGTCTAGTGATATTTTCAAAAGAAAATTTTTTAAAGAATAATAATATTACAATAAATCATACCAAATATATATAAATAAGAGATATTAAATATGTTAAAAATGTATTTTTTCAGCTTGTAGATATTTTTTTTAAAATATCATCCTCTTTTTTTCCTTTCGGGTCTTAAACTCAATGACGTTGAAGAATGAGGAGGAGGAGATAATGGCATGCGCACGCCATGTGGATCATTATTATATCTATTGTTATTATTATCAATATTAGGGTTTTGGTTGAATGAAGAATTTGAGTTATATACACGTGGTGAAGGATTTGGACTAACACTTCTGGCTCTATTACCGTTATTAGCATTAGGAATGTCATTGTAATAATTTCCACCTCTATATTGTAGATGAGGTTGATTGGGTGAGATTTTGGAAGGGTCATTTAAATTAGATCTGGTATAATTTGGAGGAGGTTGTCGTCCTCTTTGAGCTGATTGGGTTGGATAAGTTGGTGAAGGAATCGGCGAGTGTGTTGGTGAATGAGCCATAGGATGATAATAATTATTATTATTACTATTATTAATATTAAGATCATTTCTTTTACTTTTTATTCTCTCGTTATTATTATTTCCTAGATTCCTTTCAAGAGATTTAACAGGTAGTTCAGGATTTCTTTCGTTCGAATAAGAAGGAGATCTTAGTGATTTTTGTAATAAATTTGGTGAACTTTTAGATGCTGCATAATTATAAAGATTGTTTTGCCTGGTACTATTATTATTGTTGTTATTATGTGATTTTATTGAATTATTAGTGTAAGATGATGATAATGGTACGTTATTATTATTTAATGATGGATTGTAACCAATATCATTATCGTTGGTTGATGTTGAATCATATAACCAATTAGGAAGGTCACCAGACTTTTTCTCATAATATTCTCTCAAAATACGTGAAATATGAGTTTCGCTTTCATGACCATCTTTTTCAGATTCTATTAAAAAAGAACGGATTCAAAAAAACAAAAAATTTTAAATAAATATAGAATCAATTAAAATGTTCAATTAATTTAATTAATTAAAAAGTGCAAAAGTCTACCATTATCAGAATCTTCATTATTGTTGGTGTATATTGTAGCATTTAAAAATTTATTCCATAGTGTTGAAGTTTGTGCTGGGGATGTTATTGCTGCTGTTGTTGTCGTTGTTACCTTTGTTGTTGAAGAAGTTTCTGGAAAAAAAAAATACATTAAAATATTACTACAATAAATTAAATTATATACGCACATATATAGAATGGAGTGCCTTTAATGAATATTTTTAAAAGTTTTTTAAAAATACATAATAAATGTAACGAACGTTCAATTACCTTTCCCCGATGTATATTTTTTAGGAATAGAGGGTAAAGGCGGTGCATCTAAATGTGTTTGACCACATTTATGACGAGCAGGGTAAAAACCAACATCTTGGCCACAATCTTTACAAAGTATGACAACCCTAGAAATTCTATAATCAGTTATTTCAGAAACCATTTTTTATTTAAATTGTTTTGACAAAATGACTAACGGTTATATAATGTGTGTATAAAAATAAAAAAAAGGATGAATTTTTTATAAAAATGATCGAAAAATTTAGTTGGTCTCGTTATATTTGTTGTACATGTTGATGATTTACAACATACTAATAATTTATTAATTTTTATATTTTTGGACATCAAAAAAAACCATTAACCCGACATTGCTGTTCGCGCCGGTTATATCCGCTGAAACACCACAGTGAGACAATGTGGGGCAAAAAAAATTTTAGTGCTACCAATGATTTTCAAATTTCAAATGGATAAACAAACAAATAAACAATGTAATTTAAACACAAAATATATTATTATGGTGCGGGTCATTTAAAGACATTAAAAAAATTGTGCAACTTTCAAACCACTAAGGCTTTTTTTTTTAATTAATAAAATTGAAAAAAATTCTCTATTTTTGCAATCTTTAGAACCTAAGCAACAATGAAATAGAGAGTTTTTTTCAATTTTATAATAAAAAAAAAAAGCCTTGGTGGTTTGAAAGTTGCATAATTTTACTATATACACTCACCTCCCAAAAGTCATGGACCACTTTTTTGAAAACCAATTAAAATTTTATCAATTTATTAACTACATGTGAAATTTTTACAGTATATTCCTGAATCATTTGTTTATGTTTGTTATGATTTTCATCGCTGAATAAAGAGTTACATGGAAGTTTTGTTATTGTGTTTGTTTTGAACTGTTAAAATTTTGATCGTCACATTTTTTTAAATGGAAGTTGATAATTTAAACTCAAAAAGGAAAGAATTAAATGAAGAAACCCGTGGTCAAATTGTTGGTATGTCCAGAGCTGGTAGTAGCAAGAGAGAAATTAGTAAAGTTCTTGGAATACCAAAGTCTACAGTCCATAATATTTTGGTGTGCTTTAGAGTCACACATACAACAAGTTCTGCACCTCGATCTGGACGTCCAAAATTAATTGGTGAAGAAAAAGAACAAGTTATAAATAGAATTGTTAATAAGAAACCCCATAGTACTTTAGCTGAAATACAGCAAAACTTTGAAAAAAAAACTAATATCAAAGCATCACAGAAGACAATCCATAGGTCCTTACATAATCTTGGTTTTTTTTCTCATATTCCAGCACAAAAACCTTTATTAACTGATGTACAAATGGAGAACCGACTTAATTGGTATTTGGAGAAGCAATCATGGTCTATTAGAAAGTGGGGAAATGTTATTTGGTCAGATGAATCTAGGTTTGCAGTTTTTAACAATGATGGTCCAAATCATGTCTGGAGAACTTGCGGTACACATTTTGAAAAACAAAATTTGGTACCAACTGTGAAACATAATGGTGGTAGCATTATGGTTTGGAGTTGCTTTTCAAATAGAGGATTAGGACCCCTCGTTTTAGTAGATGGAACTATGGATAGATGGGATTACATTGAAATAATGAGAAGACATCTGTTGCCCTACATTGAGAAAAAATTTTATGGAAAAGGTTATCTTTTTCAAGATAACAATGCTGCAGTGCATACTGCACAAGATGTAATAGCTTGGATTCAAGAAAATAAAATTAGAACATTAACAAATTGGCCTTCACAGTCACTGACTTGAATCCAATAGAACATTTATGGGCAGAACTTGTATTTTGCATAAAGATAATATAAAAAATATAATTTTTTTTTACATAAAAATAGAAAAAACAAAATTTTTTTTCAACTTTTTAATACCCCTTTTAACCAAATTTAAGGCACATGCAATAAAGAAAATTGTTAATATGAATCATTAAAATTATCACTAAGACCATCATTAAAAACATTTGAAAGGTATTTTTATGCAAAGAAATTTATCATTATTATATTATTGGATTTTTTCAATAAAGGATATTAATAGGTATCATAAATTTGTATATATACAGATCAAACAGATCAAACAGATCAGATCAGATTTCAGATCAGATCAGATCGGATTTCAGATCAGGTCAGGTCAGATCAGATCAGATCAGATCAGGTCATGTCAAATCAGATCGAATTTCAGATCAGGTCAGGTCAGATCAGATCAGATCAGATCAGATCAGATTTCATTCAAATCTGATCTGATCTGATCTGTTAGGAGCCTCAGAAAAATCTTTACCATTATTTTTTAAGTCTCCAGGTACAGAACATGATAAAATTCTTTCTACTTCTTCTTTGGTATAAGTTAACTTAAAATTTTTACAATTAGCAAGGTGATTGTGACAAAGCCTTGCTTTATTTGAGGTAAAACATCCTGATGTTACTTGTGCAATAGCTAAACCTCTGACCCTTTTCATACAACAAATGCAAACCGCCTTTGCATTTGATTTATTTGTATCACTCTTAACAAGGGCAAAAAATTGTGACTCTTCTTTTTATTTGGCATATTTACATATTTATTTATATCTATATATATAATGTAAAAATTTTTTTTCTTTTTTAAATTTCAATTACAAATTTCTATTGGTCAAAATTTATGACCTTATGACAGACCACATGACCATTGGTCATCAAGGAAATGTGATATGACCTGGTCATAACCCAACACTGATTAACACTGGATATTACCTAGATAATATCCAGATCAGTCAACAATATCTATGATGCAGTTAAAATTGTTAAATTGAGACCATACATGCAGCCCAAAGTATTTTGACACTGTCATAAAGGGGGTTACACATGTCATAAAGGGGTGTTACACATGTTTTAATAGTGAGTGCCATAATTAATTTCTACTTTCTACCATCAAAATTGAAATAGTTTTTACCATTGAAATCACCAAACCAATTGGGCTGCATGTATAATTGAGACTGAATAAACTTCATAGACTTTGTTTGGCATATCTGTTTTTTCTGAAATGTTAAACTTAAATATATATATATATATATTTTCTAGTTATTTTCAAGAGGAATAGCCACATATAAAGTTAATTTGGAATTTATTTTGTGAATTATTATTATTATTGTATTTACTTTATTCTAATAAAATTGTCTTTAAAAAATATATATATATAAATTAATTAGACACTTCCTCCAATGTCTCACTCCCAGAATCAACTACATAAAAACACCTAATTCTCCTTCTTTTCCTTGGAGGTGCATCATCATCATCATTCTGTAATTATTTACAACAGACCATTTAAGTAAAAGCATAAAAATCAACCAGCAAACAGAAATAACTAAAATACTTACATCATTATTATTATCATTATCATCAACATTATTATTACTCCCACTGTCTTCATCACTACTCTCCCTTCTTTCATCATCTCCATCATATCCACTCCCACCTCCAGCCTCTGACTCATCTTCTTCATTTTCTTCTTCTTTTTGATCCTCTCTTAATAACAACTTCTCAATCTCATCCAACTCATCTTCCAATTTCGAAAACCTTGCTTCATTATCCTCATATACCTTGTTTAACTTCGCAACATCCATCTCATCCATTACCTCCAATATACTTTTCAGGGCCTGTACACATATTCTCTAATTTTATTCCAATAAAACACAAAATAAAAATCTTGAACTTGTTGATTGAATTGGAATATTCAACAAGAATATGATTTACTTACCACACTACGACTCCTATATCCTGGATCAGTGCTAAATAAGTTAAAAAGCAATAAAGGTTATAATGATTAATTAAATGATTTTGATGCTTAAATGATTTCTGCATAGTTCTTTAGTAGTACTTACTTTTTTACTCTTGAATTTGATATTTACATTGTTTGAAAAAAAGATAATTATTATTAGATAGCAGAATAATTGTAACCAAGCATGGTGGACATTTGAAATGTTATACTAATTTTTTATGTTGTATGATGTAATTTTACAATACACAGTGAATGTTCTCTCAATAAAAAGTAGGTGATAAACTGAGTTTCAATTGTATCTCAATTGTATCCCCGATTTAGAGAGGTGAAGACTATATGCTAATGAATTTTCAAGGAAAACGGGCTATGTGTAACATATAGCATTCAACAAATTTCCACTATGATTTGTAACCACCATTCTTTTAAATGAAGACAAGTGACTTACCCTTTTACTTCTTCCCAATAATTATCGCGATTTCTTCTACTAGTTCCTTGTGACATATTTAATAATAATAGAAATTAAAATGAAAAGTATGAGATTGAGAGTTTGTTGAATCCTTTTTTTTTATGCGAGATATCTAATTGTAAATGAGTTAAAATGAGTTGAAAAAAGATTAAAAGTCTTTTTTTTACAGTTGGAAAAAGAAGGTTATGATTGATCGACATGTACATTGGTTTTTTTTTTGGTAGGACAGACGTTAATTTGATTTTTTTTTTTTTTTTTTTGGAAAAACAATTTATTTTTTGACAGAGTCCAAGGTGACAAAACGCGAGTGTTGTTTGGTTTGGTTTGGGTCTCCTAAAGAAGAAGTGTTAATAACTAACCAGAGGTACTTTTTTTTATTTTATTGATTGATACTTTTATTTTATATAAACATTTTAATTGGAAATCAAAACGCGGAGCAGATCAATGCTGGGTAATTACAAGATTTTCATTGATAATATTTTACTTTTCGTAATCAATAATAATACTATTATAAATATTATAATTACAAGAAGATGTCAAGGCAGCGCAATTGAAACAATGAGTATGTGACGTTTGATTATAAGAAATTGGCAAGTGTTGAAGCACGCACGCTATTCTACCTTGAACATTTTACAGTCATTCTCGCATCTTCCTCGTGTACAAAAGGCTAATCTTGACTCGACGACCTAAAGATATGATGATGCAACTGAATTCCAGAAGGCGCGTGGATCTGGAGTTTATCGAGATTGCATCAATCGTCAATGACACTTTCACTAATCTTCCCTCACAGCATCCAGACCAGAGAAAGCCGCTGAAATGCTAGCCGAAAAGTTGCCTGCAACGATCCTACCTTCAGGGTAAGGATGGCACTGTGACCAAGTTGCAACTCTGCAGCATTTTGAAGAGTTGTGATATTAGGTGCGCATAAACATCCAGATCATCAAAGCAACGAGAATCTGCAATTCGTTTCAAACACAGGAGGTCACAATTCAGAGCAGGGTTGGTGGCCCTGAAATTGCATTTGGGCTCTGATGTTAAGAGGAAAGTTGTAAAATAGTGTTTGTTTTGTATAATCATTTTTCAATGTATATTTTTTTCAACAAAATAAACATTTAAATAATTAATTTTTAAATATTAATACTTTTCTTTTCATAAAAATTACAGCAACCCAGGACTCAAAACTCTGAATTCAGGAAAAACCAAAACAATGACTCAGGTTGCAACCTCCCGAGTTGCTGAATTTTCAACCAGTTGCAGATGCCAACTTTTATTCTAGTGTGGCAATAACACAAAGCAAGCATCACACAAGCACCAAGCTATCAGTGATCAATGCCCATATGGTGACATCCAAGCCTGGTCTGAGAGGGAGATAAGGGAAAGTTTTGACCAAAGCCTTCCAACATGTGTGGAACCTCTCTGTGGAAAGAAAATTCCATGGTTATAGGCGTGCTTAATTGCACCGCATTGCATGTTGGTGATAGGAAATTTTAATTAAATCTGACACCTGCAATCAACATCAGATTTATTATTCATAAGGAACCATGATTGATAATCGGGAAAAATAATTTATTTTTGTGAACCCCAGAGATCTGGGTAGACAGGCATTATTAAAATTTTCATTTCTGCATGGCCTTGGCTTCATTACTGCTTGGGTGATGCAATTGTTTGTTATCTCAATGATGATATCAAATGTATTGAAGGCCATCATGAATATTTGATGGATGGAAGCATTCACACACAAGGAAATGATTAATACGGTTCACCTTTCAACATATCCATTTTCAGAAAGTTAGACATGGTATTTTATTAATTCTTTTTCTAACACTTATTATTTCTATTTTTTTTTTTTTTTATTATTACTATCAATAAACGCGCATAACTTTATTCTCTTTTTATTCTTCATTACAATCATATCCCCTTTTTTTTTCATATGTTTTTCAAAATTAGTGGAGATATAACTGGGTATATAGAATATATAGCAGTCAGATAGGATTTCACATTTGCTGATTTTGCTGTATGGTCGACACAGCACGTTTTCGTCCAACAGACCTTAAAAGAAGAATCGAATAGAAGTTATAAATAAAAACTTCCTATACTTCTAAATAAAAGGAATCTTGTACTTTTGCTCTTTTAAACACAATCTTTATTTGTTGGTAAGTTGTTTCATTGTCCGGCAATAGCCTTTCAAAAAGAACCATGCTTTTTAACTTTGGAGACCTAATTCTTTATGAAAAACAACGTTATTACGATCATTTTAATGTAATAAGTTAGAGTACATTGAGGGCTATCAGGAAATGTACGGTTTTTACAGAAGAGGGAGAAATTAGAAGCAAAAATATTTTTTATAATCTATTTTATTCGCTAATAAAACTATTCTGATCCACATAATCATAAATTTATTGTTACCATCAATTAATATTCTCTCCTAAAAAATAATTGGTGATACTAGCATTCATTACATTCTTTAATTGGTTCCTAATTGGATCTTAATTATATTTTTTAATTATATCAAACTTAATCTGCAAAGGATTCGGTTGTTGCATTTAAGCTCCGAACAAATGGAATTGAGTTAAATTTTAAAGTGATTCGAATTCCAAAAAACTGGATTCGATAAAATTTCTTTTAATGTCATATTAATAGGGTTTTTATTCGAACGATTCGTTTTATTTGTTATGAATTTGAGTATTCGATTTTTATTTGGATAAAATAAATAAAACGAATAATTTGGATAAAATAAATATAATATAATAATAATGAAAAAAACGAATATAATAATGACAAATGACAAATGACAATAATTACATTGTTGAGAATGATGCCTCTTCAATTACTTCTTCAACAGGCATAGTGCAATTAATGTGTTCAAAGAAAAACAAGAAGTGGAACGTGTGGATCAATTTCACAGTTGTAGATGGAAAAACCAAATGCAATTATTGCACTAGGTAAATGTATTTTTTGTCCAAAGGCAACTCTTTTAAAATTAAAATTATTTTATATGGTACAGTGCAAGTCACTTAGTCCCACAACTTTTTATTGGTCATGTAGACTTTCAAATTCTCCAAAAATAGAAATGCAACACCCAAAAATAAATCGTGTATTTGAAGCCAAGACCTTCCTCTACAAAATCACAATTTCATTTCGTTGATATGTCATGTTGTTGTGGAGGATTTGAGCTTTAAAGTTGCACAAAGTTTACCAAATTTACGATTCTTGGCCCTAAAATGGCCAGTTACACACAAAAAAGTTTATCAAAAATAGACGAATTGAAACAAAATAAAAATTTGAAAAATTTATCTTATATTGCAGATCTTTTGTCACGTGAATTTTCCAGATGAACGGGAAGATAATTAATTATCTTTATTATTAAAAAAACAAAGAACAGGTAAGTTCATTTATTTTAATTTAATAAATAGATTATTGCATTGATCAAAGAATGTACAAAATATCATGTGACCTTAAAATTTTTATTGCATTTTTGATTGGAAATTTTTTTCTCAAAATTGGCCACTGTGGCGCAGAAAGTTGTGGGACTAAGTGACTTGCACTATATATATTTGAATTAGATTCGAACCAAGTCATTTATAGGTTCGAATTTCATTGATTCGTTTGGAGCCTTGGTTATAAGAAAAATCTTAAAAATCGATCTAACAATTCACATAATTAACAAGAACTTTATTTTCAACATTGGCCCCATGTAACCAAACTAAATGTGATATCAAATTATCGGGTTGAGAAGTTGCAAACACTCATTTAAGCCTACAATCATCTTTAATTTCTCGCCTTTGTCTGGCCAATTTGTTTGATTAAACAATTGACGTTGTTATTGTTTGACATATGCATCATTTTCATTCTCTAAATTTTATAAAGGATTAATGAAATAAATAAATCGCAACGTTAAGTATTAACTATGTTCATTTCTCAGTTAGTATAACCAACAAACTACCTCTTAAAAACTTACAAGAGAGTATAACGATATTAAGGTCATGCAAAATCAAACTTTTAAGGAATCAGAGGGAAAGAGAATAAAAACAAAATTACAAGGTGTAAAATCCATTTTTAAAAAAGTAAAATTAATAAATTAAGTCAAACTTGTTAAGTTTGGATATCAGGTTTATCTCTCTAGAGAAAAGGCCTGAGATACAATTTCAATAAAGTTTGTAGTTCCAAAATTTCTTTCCATTGGAAAAAGATATAATTATTCTAAAACTGGCTGGATTCAATTGTAATTTGAGCTCCCTTTCAAAAATTTATAAACAAATATATACTAATGCGACTAATTAGATTTTAACTGTTAAAATCAAAACAAAAAAAATCAAAAAGTAAATTAACTCCATATATGCAAAGTCATAACATCATTTTGTTTCACATAATGATAGTGAATAAAGTGGACGCTTTATTACAAATAGGTTAAGATGTTTCAAACTTGACCTTGTCTAGAAACTTTACAACATCTTGTTTAATCTAAAAATGTTTCAAAAAAAATGAGCATTTCTTTATAGATTTTCGTGAAACAGTTATTGAAAATTTTCCGATACTAACTTATTGTTGTCGTGTGATCATTTTTCATACAAAACAAACTTGTAAAACAAAACCTAGTCCTTTTTATGGAAAGTGGAGATGTGGCACATCAAACTATTTCTTTCAAGATTTTATCCATGTAAAGAATGGCAGGGACAGGACCAGGTTTCTGCGCCATGACGGCACTTTACCTTTTCAGTAGGGCCAGTTGGATTCGTATAAATAAAGGAACTGAAATACCTCTTTTCGTCAATATTAATAATTATAACAATTGATAATAATAATTATTCTTTTCAATATTTTTCCGAAAATTATAACTTGAGGCGAAAACAACTACATCGTGAATTCTATGAAAATCACATACAAAAAACTTGGTCTAAAATACTGTTCATAATGTTGTAAAATTAAAATGGTTAGCAATTTGCCCTTTAGTATTAGATACAAAAAATAAAAAATAAACCATGAATGAAACTGCGTCTGTTTTATGGATTTAACTAAAAGAGTAATCACAGATGTACTGTTGAAAAAGATTTGCTCAATTTATCAATTGTGACATTTGACGATCTATTTATAAAAATAGATGCAATATTGATATTGATAGTCGACCCAATCTTAAGAAAACGTTTCCACAAATTTAATTTGTTCATTTTTGAAAAATTAAATTTTCCGATTCGACCTTTATTAACGGAATATTCCAAGAAGTTTATGACTTCCATTAAACCATACCACATCATTACCATCTCTATACTCTACCAAATAACAGAAGACAAATCATTGGTTCAAAGACAAATGAACAACGATTCCAAAAGAGAAACAAATAAAAGAAGTATTGAAGGAATTTGCCACGGTAGTGGAATATTTTTCGAAACAAAAATATTGGAAAAAGAAAAGATGTATGCATTAATTATTTACTATAATAATATTTAAAATTGTTAAATAGAAGTTTCGTTTTTTTAAAAAAAGTGGAAAGTCGTCGTCATGAGCGAAGTTTTTTTATTATTATATTAATAGATTTTTTTTGTTTGTGTAACCCGAATGTGTGATGATGACGACGATGACATTTTGAGTTTATTTTTCAAGCCACATTTCCAACAAATCAATTTACTTTTGTAGGAAATTACTAAAAGATCTTCACCACAAAGAGAGGGAAAAGAGTACAAAATAGTTCAGGGCCCATAAAAACTAATATTATTTATAGAGCTAAATTATTATTTTTTTTTTTAAAATTAAAATTTTTTTTTAATTCTTTGAACATATAATCTAAAAAAAAAATAATATTTATTTTTTTATTTATTAATTTTTATTAAAAATATCAAATTTCTTTCCTTTTTTGTTCTTTTCTTTACTTTTTCTTTTGACACATTCTCTAAATCAAGGTAAAGAAATATTTATACTTGTTGTTATTGTTGGAATAATTTTTTTTGTTATTGTCGAGAAAATAAAAAAAACCATACTAAAAATTTCTCTTTAATAAATACATATATATAATATATCTAATAGTTGCAAATATGTCACAACTTGAAGACCATGCACAAGGTAACATTATCTTTTCTTTTAAATATAAACCTCAAAATAAACATACATTAATAAACCTATTTAGATATATATAAATTAATACGTGAATATATGAATATATAACTTTTATTTTTATTTTAGCTTCTGACCGTCTTGACCGTTATAGGATTCGTCAAGAAGCAGCTAAAGGTTTTGATGATGATCTTGAGTTTTGTCCTTCTTTGTCACCGGAAGAGGTAAATTTCTCAACCAATTTTATGTGATTAGAAATGTATCTTGTTTGAATTAAGAGTCAATCAACCTGTGACTGACTTTTTAGCAAAAAAAAATTATGCAATAATTTGTATTCTAGTCATATTTAATTAATTACTAAATTATGAGCAACAAAATAATAATAACAGTAATAATAATAATGACAACAATAACAACAACAATACTAATAATCATTGTTTCATTTTATTTATTATATATACAAGCTCGCGGAATTCCAATTGCATTTTCAACTTCTATTACAAAGTCAGTCCAAATCCATTAATATAACACCACCACAACAAAAAAGAGCAATACCAATAATTGATCCTACAAACAAAACTCCTCTAAATGTTATTCCTTTAAAAGCAAACTCCAATTCTAACTTTAATTTTAATTTTAATTTTATTTCTAATCCCAACTCTAATTTAAACTCACTATCGTCATCATCACTATTATCATCCAATAATAATAACATTAACAATTCAATACCTTTATCGTCATTACTATCGTCCACATCTTCATCTACAAATTTTTCTTCTACTTCTCCCCCATCATCATCATCGTCATCATCATCGTCATCAACTACATTTTATACAAGACCAAATTCACCATTTTCATCATATAACAACAACAATATAGCATCATCATCATCATCATCGTCAATAATATCACCACCAACATCAAATAATAATAATCTATTATTATATCATCATCATCATAGTCATCATAATCATAGCCATCATCATTATTATCAACAACAATTATCAGCTCCGATTAAAATGACAAAGTCAATACCAATCATTGATCCCAGTAATGGGAATATTGTAAATATGCCAAATAATATCAATAATGGTAATAATAATAATAATAGTAATAATAGTAATAATAGCAATAACAATAACAATAATAGTGGTTTTGGAGGTTTCTATAGTGATATTTCTGTAAGATAATAAGGATAATTTTTATAAATATGTTTGAAGAGAAAATAATTAATTATTATTATTGTATAGTTTTTTATCATGAAATAATATCTTAGTTTTATTTTTATCTTTGTTTCATTTTTATATTCATTTTTTTACTATTTTTTAATTTTTTTTTTTTCATGTAATAAAATTTCAATTCATATTTTTTACAAGAAAAAAAACAAGTTTTTTTTTCTCTAAGAAAAAAATTGGATTTTATAATATAAATAATATAAATAATATAAATATATAACATATAAGCCGGATTTTTTATTAATCCCAAGATTTAATTCTCATAGTATTTTCTTCGCCCATGACATTTAAATGCATTTTAAATACTTTATCCAACATGTGTGGTTGATGTGCTGCACCTATTTTTAAACATTTCTTTTCTGAGATTTCAAAATAATCTTTTAAGATATCTCTATAATCCGGATGAACACATTTATCAATTATCATTTTGGCTCGTTCTACCGGCGATAAGCCTCTTATATCCGCTAAGCCATGTTCTGTCACTATTACATCTAAATCGTGTTCACTATATATATATATATTTATTTATTTTTTTTTTAGGAGAAATAATTAATTCAAGAAAAAGAAAAAGTTTTTTGGTTTTTTCAAACTCTCTTTGTTATACTACTTACGTATGATCGATATGTGAACACATTGGTACAACACAGGAAATTCCTATTGGATCTTTCTTTGTTGGTCTTGTAGATGGTGTATGCATAATGCTTAATTTAGAGTTTCTCAAAAAATCTGATGATCCACCAAGCCCATTCAACATTCTTGTGCCACATACATGTGTAGAGTTGGAATGTGCATATATATCAACCTATGGATAAATTTTGTAGTCAATTAATTTAAAATAATAATAATAAATTTCTAAAAAATAAATAATAATAATAATACCTCGACAGGAGTATTCATCGCTATAACACCTAATCTTCTAATAACTTCCGGCGAATTGGAAACACTTTGGCTTCTCAACACCAATCGATCCTTTAAATAATCCCACATCTCATAAAATCTTTTAAATCCTGTTGGTGAAAATGCTACGCTGGTTGCCGATGCAAATGACAATTTATGATGTTCCCAAAAATCAAGAAATGTATCTAATATCAATCAACGAAAACCAATCATTTAATTGTATTGTTTTAATAAAACAATTGCTTTCTTTTAATTATCAATTCATTCGTTTGATTGACACAAACCTTGAATTACTTCTGTCCAAACTTCTACATCAGTAAAAGGTCCATCGGCAAGTCCTCCAATAACAGCATTTGCTATATTTCCTACGCCGGATTGTAACGGTAACAATTGTTTTGGTAGCCGATCCATACTAACTTCATGCTCCAAAAATTCAAGTATATTATTCGCAATCTTATGTGATGTAGCATCCTAATAACATTGACAAAAAAAAAATATCATTATTAGTTTTTAAAGAAAAAAATCTTCCTTAAATAACACTATTATTATTACCTGGGGTTCACTATCTGTTGTTCTATCTAACACCGTTGA
This sequence comes from Entrophospora sp. SA101, assembly GCA_958430865.1. NCBI lineage: Eukaryota > Fungi > Glomeromycota > Glomeromycetes > Entrophosporales > Entrophosporaceae > Entrophospora > Entrophospora sp. SA101. Next base: position 186,180 of record CAUDNR010000446.1, read on the forward strand.
CTCTATGACTGCTATTACTTTATCACTATCACATGGAATGTATGGAGTTCCCACCCTATCATCAACACGTTGAACTAAAATTGGAAATTTATAAGGTGCAAACTTGCTTAATGTGATATCATGTAATCCTTCAAAATTAGGTAACGCCGTATTAACTTCAATCACCACATGAGCTGCAGATTGAACAATTTCGGGTGTTGCTCCAACTGATGCTCCAGGAATTATGTGACCTTCTTCTGTTATTGCTGTTGCTTCAACTATCACCACATCAAGTTTTTCTATTGTGGTTCCTTTTTTTTCTAATGTATAATAACCTGATACCAAATCCTTGATAAATAAGAGAGAATGTGCATATTTGTGTGTTAGGAAAAGTAATTTCCAAAAATCGAAGAAAATTCGATAATAATTACCAATGGAAACTCGGAAAGATGTTTATCAGCAAACGCAATATGATTTGTGTTGATTCCTTTTTGAATATCTTTACCAAGTTGGTATGGATAACGTCTAGATATCATATCATTCTAAAATATCGACAAAAACATCAAAAGAGAATACCTTAAACCATCAAAATTAACTAGAAAATAGCTAGAAAAACAATTACCCTTGCCCATCTGAATAAATAAATAAATAAATAAAAAATAAATAAACAAGATAGATCAAGAAATTTCCCATTTGAATATTTTAGTAACACAACTTCTATAATAATAACAATAATTTAAAAAAATCATACGATGTACGATCATGGCTAATACTAAAAAAAAAATTTTCTTCCCATCATATCAACACTTCAATTTACCTATTCTCAGTTTCAGCATTAGTACTTGCTCCCACAAATAATTCAAATCTTAATTTTCCTTGTAAATTATTTTTTTCGACATGTTCTGCTAGTGCTGCTGGTGTCAATTTAGGATATCCCACTCCTGTAAATCCAGACTTTATTCCAATAATGATAATGTTAATATAATGATAATCATTATCATTTTATAACATAACTAATTACCCATCCCATTCTCATTCCATCCTTAAAAAATCCACTTGCAATAAGATCATCCACTGTTGTCAATTTTTGAAACAAACTTGGTCTACGAACTCTACTTTTTATAGTATCTGTTAAAAGTTTTGATGTCATATTTATTTATTTATTTATTTATGTACTCCTTGTATTTTTTTTGATGATTGAGATTGAGTAATAAAAAATTAAAAACAAAATTTTCGGCCTAATTATATAATTTTCAATCATCATGCAACCTTCCGATTCCAATTTCTTTGCAACAACAAAAAATCATTCGATTGTATTTTTTGTATATAATGCAAGCCACTAGGTTTCACATCATTTGATTATTTTTAAAAAATAAAAATATTCAAGAACTATATTGTGCTTTTCATTGTTTTCAACTTTATTTGGGAAAATTATGTTTCCTTTTTTACACTTATTAAAATCGGGAAATTTTTAATTTAATTTCAACTGAAACTTATTAAGGAAGCCGGTTTTTTATTTTATTTTTTTCAGGTTATATGTAACTTTTTTTAGAAGTCTAAATAATATTAGATGTCTTTAATAGAACATTAATACCGCCTTTGTTGTGGTTAATTAAAATAAGATGATGATCATAATACTTTCTGAATTTTTTTTGAAAAAAACTGCTTGGCTAATACTAAAGTAGCTGGTTCTCTGGCAAAGTGCATATTTAATCAGGGTGTCCAATATCACTCACTAATCAAAAAAAATTAACTAGTTTAAAACCATGAATTGTTCATGAAAACTACAGTCAACCTCCTCTAAGTGCACGCTTTCATTCATTCCCAAGCTCGGGAATTAGAGATAAGTGCATACCCTCTTCCCCCTGCACTGCACGGTCTTTTTTCATTCCCATCTATATAAAACTCCCTCTTTAAGTACACTCCCGTGACTTTCACGTGATCGTTGTACAATAAAAATTGTGCGACGCTATTAAATTAAAATACAAAAAAAAATGGATAAAGAATTGATTTTTTTGTAAGAGGATGATAAAGAATTAAATTATACTTAGCAAATAATAATAAAGAATATAAAGAATTAAATTTATTGTTAGTAAAAGGTAAAGAATTAAATTTATTAGTATGACAGAATTATTTTGTAAGAGGTGGGTAAAGAATTGTTCATTTTTATTAAATAAAGAATTCTTTCTTTTTAATAGATACAAAGGTTATTAAAACAAAAGTACAAGAATGTAGACAAAGAAGCTTATGCGAGGGACGCTCTAGGAAAAGAGGGGTTCGAGCTATTTTTAGAATTTAAAATATTTTGAGTAAGCAACCGATTAAATTTTGTTACACGAAAGTACCCCAGTATTATGATTTTTGTGTTACATATTAATTATGGACAAAGACAACTATACAAAGATGAATAAGTAAAGAACACATACAAAGATGATTAATAAATGTTAGAAGAGAAAAAAATGGAATTTTTAATAAATAAATTTTAATTTATGTATTCATGTATTAATGCACAATATTATTTGTAAACACAAAAAATAATCTTTGTTAATCTTTGTTAATAAATTGTTTTGTATATTTTCTTTAAATTGTGAACAATTTTAAATGCATATATAATTCATGTATATAATTTTCGATGCACAAATACAATTTACAAGTAATTTTACATACAAATTATTCATAAAATAATTTTGCAAAAATTAATATTTTATAA